>PVLA01002168.1:0-288228 GCA_004027455.1 Hydrochoerus hydrochaeris
ACACACACACACACAGACACACACAGACACACAGAGAGACACACACAGACACACACACGCACACACACACACGCGCACACAGAGTTTGCGAAGGGGTCTGGGGGGAAAACAAATGTCCAAATGTCTCCATCGGCAGAACATCACACAGCAGGAGCTGGTATTTTTCTGAACTGTTTTCTGCAACTCTGTTGTCACTTGGACAAGTAAGTCACTCGATATCCAACCTTGGTCTCCAACAAACTGGCTCTTGAATCCTACTTTGCCTTCTGGAGATGGGTTTTCCCCCAGTTTTCCCCTGAAAATCGAGTCCAGAAAGTGAAAGCAAAAGCAGCAAACCAAATGGGAAGCTGAAATAACCCTTTTTAAAGTGTTCATGGTTGATACCTACTCAGTGGCCTCTCTACTGAGAAGAACTTTGACTGCTAGGAGCTGCTGTCCTAAAATAGAACATTAGAAAACTCTCTGCCTTTGGCAGGAAAGGAAGTGTGCCTCCCCTCAGAGGTCTACCCACTGTCCTCACGCAGACGTTAAAGCACTGTGCTGTGACTGTAAGCTCAAAAAGGAAACCAGGAGAAATACGGGGTTTCCCGTGTATAAATCCACACAAGACCTCTGCTTTCAGGCGGGAACATGGGCATCATTTAATCACCACTTGGATTGTTAATTTCCAGTTGTACTGGCCAGAGGAACCACTATACCAACCTCAAGGCCAGGCAAAATCTCACCCTTCAACTCAAGGGCTATTTTGCATTAGTTTACGATGTGCCTTGCTCTTTAGACTTTCCAAGGTGATATTTTATGATGAATTCTCCAAGCTTTATATAAAATATTACTGTCTCTGTCCAGTGGAAAGTGACTCCCACTGTACGAGAACGAATTGGGGACAGAGGTGAGGAGACACAGGCCCGGTCCCCTCACTCCGTTCTTTTGTTATAAACTGTACATGACTCCATGGCTTTATGCTAGGGAACAAAAGGTTTAGCAGAATCTTTGGACATCAAATGGCCTTAATGAAACAATGTCTTGATGAGTTAAGTAAAAACGAATCAGAAACACATGGACTCAGCTTCCCCTGTAATACAAGAGGGCCTAGAAATCAAGGAAAAGAGCACTTAACAAACACCGGGTTTGGGTTTCCTGAACCTGAAATGTTAAAATAATTAACAAGGACTTATTGAGGCTGAAAAGTGATCAGTTCCAGTATTCCTAACTCAAAACTGAAACGAGGAAAGGCAGAGAGGGCTTAGAAGGGAGAGAAGTGATCACGAGGCTGAAGGAGACCTTTGAGATTTAACTTTCTCCCCAAACTATGTGTTTCCCAAAGCTCACAGACTGTTTATTTGTTCTTCCATTTTACTCTGACTTTCAGGTTTTGACTGAAGATCTGAAGACCTGACCAAAGTCCTCCGGGTCGGTCTCCTTCGCCCCTTCTCAGGAGCAGGCACTGAGGGTGTGGGGCGAGACGATGCTCCGTTCATTCTTGAATTAGAGATAAACTATTCCACTGGCCATTTAGGAAGTTTGGTTAAGTCATCATCTTGAATTTATTTCCTAGTGAGCTGGACTTCTCAACATGCCTCAGACCCAGAAAATAAGTTTTTTCAGAAAGCACCGTGAAAAAGTTGTAAGAAAGACTTATTAAGTACTAGCGTACAGCTTTTGAAATAGCTTGCAAGGCTGCAGAAAAAGAAGAAAAGCCCAGATGAGTAGAAACAGAGAGCCCACTGCCTTCTGGCTTCATGCTGCACAAATCTGGGGTCTCCAGAGTTTCTTCCCCACAGACCTGATGCTTCCTCTGCTCCTCCCCCTCCTTTTCCTCTTTCCCCTCCTCCTCCCTCTCCTCCTCCTCTTCCTCTCTCCCCTCCCCCCTTCCTCTTTCCCCTCCTCCTCCTCCTCCTCTTCCTCTTCCTCCTCCTCCTCCTAGCTCTCCCTTCCCCATCCCCTTTCAAGCTGGCTCCCTTTTGTGAAGTGAGACCTCCCTTTCAGCCACTTCAGTCCTGGGGACTTATGTGCTCTTCTGTTAACCCTTGAGCGACCCTCTTCCACAGCTGACATGATCCCTGGTCCTCAGTAGAGTAAATGCAGACTCTGAGACATTAACTTGAGCCATTTGCTGTCAAGCCATTGGGAAATTGGAGCCACTGGACCTGTGCTTGCCCCAGATCTGACTCAAGCACTGCCGATTCCTAACATTCTTCTCCACCTCAAAACACCTGAACAGAAGCTTGCCACTTTCAAAGAAAGGTGCTGCAGAAATCAGCACTTCTGGTGGTGTAAGGGTGGCCAGGAAAAACCTGTCTTCCTGCTTCACAGCCCCATGAAACACCCTCGGTGGGGCATCCACCACCCCCAAACCCAGCTCACCTTCACGGAGACAAAACCCCTTGGAGCAGATGCCGGCTGCAGAGCGCCTGGGGGGCTGAGTGGGATCCCTGTCCTCACACCAGTCACCGCCCGACCCACCTGGCCGTGCCAGGGCCAGAAGAGCGGGGGCAAGAAAAGGTGGCTCAGATCCACCTTGCCAGAGCCCCAGAGCTCCCAGATCTCTGGGGTCATCGCCAAAATAGCTGTTTTTCAGAGTAGAGACTTCTGAGTGTTTATCCCTGGGTTTAAGTGGCTGTGTAGTCTTCAAATATACTGGGTTTTCAAAAAATCTTGTTCTTTTTAAGTTTATTTTATGTTGAGTTGGCATATGGCAATGGTGTGCGTTTGTGGGCCACCAGCTGACATTTACACACAGCACACTTTCAGAAAGGATCCAGTGGGCTGATGAGCTGCCTTTGACACCTGCATGGGGAATGAGGTGTCATTCTCCCCGAGACTGGTGGGGAAGAGCCACACTGTGGCTTGGTGGCAGTAAGCCAGACGTGCTTTTTACCTTGAGTATGTAGCTGGGTTTAGAATCACAGTTCAGTGAAGCCCCAGTGGCTTTTAGGTTGCTTGGACTCAGGCCGTTTGCCAGTCCTCGTAGTCTTTCTGCGTCCTTGTCCCTTTGTTTGCTGCAGGGCCTAGGAGTTTGGCCAGGTTTCCTAGCTCAGTAAAACAGATACAAACCACCGCACAGCCGCGGGTGCTTACACTGAGCTCTCACTGTGCGCGGACACTGAGTTGGGAGCCTCACACCCCCACTGCATAACCCTGATGCGGTGGGGCCCGATATGATTCCAGGGCACCTGGACAGTTTACCCGATGGCCCCCAGGTCACAGCGGGGGTGGTTGAGCTGTTCTGCAATGGATCTTTTTAGTTTCTCCCCCATAGAAGTCCTTGCAGTTCTCCCAAAAGACCTGCACACAGCTGGTGCCCTCCCAGTCACGGTCACGGTGAGAAGGGACAGTGCTTTGTTGGTCAGCACTGCTGCTGTAGCAGGAAAGGCCTCCCAGCCAGTCTGTTAGTTACCCAGGTAACAGTTCCTTTACAAGTTCCGGTTCCTTCTGTCTCCTAGAAGCTAGACTCTGCACCTGGTCGCCATGATGCAGCTTGTAGAACCAATCAAAGACAGCAGTGTTCTGCCTCTGTGCGCCCCTTTACAACCAACCCCATGACAACTCCCTCCCTGGGCCTTCGGGGCCTGACATTTTGAAGAACAATTGATTCCTAGTCGGGGCCCATCTGACCTTAAATAAATATGCCTCCTGGGTGTCCTGCCGGTATTTCTGTTTGCTAAAGCACAGCAAGCCGGAGTGGCCAGTCGGCATATTATGGTACCAGCTTGCAGGACCTCAGGGTTCTCTGGACTGTGACTGGCAGGCCATCGGCAGCCTCCTGAAGTGACGAAGGGGAGAGGCCCTCTCCCTCAGCACTCTCTCCTTGAGTTTCCCTGGTGAGGCCTCGGCCTGCTCATCTCTGCCTGTTTAGGCAACAGAGGCATCTGGAGACACTGACACCAGAGGGTGACCCAGAGGTGGCCTGGTGGCCACCCACAGGCTGGTTTATGAGCGAGACCCTTGTGACTCTGTGGGACATGAGCCCAGGCTTCTGTGTAGTCCCGAGGACCCCTGGGGAGAGGCAGGGAGAGGAGAGGGAGGGAGAAGTGGCCTGGTCACTTAAAGCGCTTTCCTGTCCCATCTCTTCAGGAAGGGCTGAGGGTGTCCTGCACTTGCTTTTCTGTAAACAGGTCTGGCAAGTGCACCGTGGGTCCCTCATGTGCCCTATGGTCATAAAGGGCTGAGGTTAAACTCGCAGGGGCAGTGAGGCCTGCAGGACTGAACTTCCACTCCCAGGCCTGTGTTGGGAGCAGGGGACACACTTCCCCCAGGAGCGCTCGGCTGTGGTTTCATGACCCAGGGCTATGAGGAAACTTTCATGTGTTATAACATAAAATTCTCACTACAATAAAACAGTGCAAAGAACTCACTCTAAGAGGAAGACACATGTCTCGGCTCTGCTACTAACCCGCTTTGTGAATTCGGTATTTGTTAAAATCTCTTTGGGACTCAGTTTCCTAAGTTTTAAAGTAAGAGAAAAATGGTCTTTTCTGAGGAGTCTTTTAGTTTAATAGTCTGAGTTGCAGAGACCGTGTGAATGAAGGCTTTAGAAACTTGGAAGCAGCACTACAAGGGGGTTTATGCTCTTCTATGAGTTTCAATTTTATCAGACATTGTTCAGCTCTGATTATTAAAACAAAATTGAATATTTTTCAATTAGCTTTCTATGTAGTACAAAATGCATAGTTAATTCTGGAAGAAAAAAATCAAAAATCTTATATCGAGGGTAAAAAGAGGTGCTCTTTAGTTTTCTTAAACATTAAATGGCTCATTCAAAGCAACATTTTGATAAACTGTGCAAATGAGAGGGGAGCATATGGATTACATTTGCCTTGAAATACATACGCACTTAAAAATTAAGAAGAAAAAGTGTTTGGCAAGGCCCCTTTGGGGTTCTGCCAAGTGGGAAACATTTTAAAGATAGTTGAAAATGCAGTTTTATCTAAAAAGGCTGCCATTTGCTCCCATGCTTATGGATTATGTATTTTAAAATTTGTTAGTTTCCCTGCTTGTGTTCGTGTGTGCAGGCTGCTTGTGCCCTGGGAGCTTTCTCAGTGTTTCTGCTTTTTTCCCTTTTCCGGTGGGGCCACAGACCCCAGTTACTGAGCAGCATGTCACCCCCTGACTGCTGTGACTTGGGCTTCTGGGGAGGCTGCAGTGTGATCTTTTCCAGAATAACAAGCCGTGCTAATTTCTGTCACTGTCACGAATGGTCTTCGGGGTTCAGTCCCCACCGAGCACAGTGAATGACTTCATAAATCACGCTATTGTCCTGTAGGAGCTTTGCGGGAGGGACATCGTTGGGTTTCCTGATTGTATATAATTCAAAACCAAGTAATCAAAAGACAGGATACGTTCTCCTGCAATGGGAGAAGAATTTGGTTTGTCATTGGCTCCCTTTGTATAACTTGAAGAAAAGAAACATTATTTTTTCAAAAATCTCCAAAGTCACAGATTTCTTATCGAATTGGCAGCAATCTCTAGTACTAAGTGTTGGATTCATCTGGAAATGACTCAGTGCAATTTGTGTCATTCCTTCACAGCTTTCTGCAAGACCCTGTGACAGTTCTGTCCCCTGGGAAACGTGCTCAGCCAGTTTCCTGGGATGCTGGCTGGAGAGCAGCTTTCTGTCCCCTCTCCCTGTCCAGCCCCCTTCATTCCTCCCGATTCCCCTGGAGGAATGTGGGAGGAGGGAAAAACGCACCGAACAAAGAATATTTCCTTGGTGCTGCAGTCTCCGCCCCAAAGAGACGGTGCCATGGGATTGAGTGTTCTGCATAGGACCGTCCAGGGCAAGGGCACCATGCTTTCCGCAAGGTAGGAAGGGTGTTTTCTCCCTGGAGACTCATCTTTAAAACACAGGGGCAAGGGCCAAGGATTAGCTCAATGGCATAAGCGCCTGCCTGGCAAGCGCAAGGTCGTGAATCTGATCCCCAGTACAAAAATAAACAAATAAATAAATAAAACACAAGGGCGTGGCTTGCTTGTTGGACTGTCCTTTTCCTTTGAAAGTATCAAAATGCAATGTGTTTTTAACTAATTTTTCCAAGAATTGTTTATGATTTAGGGAGAAATCTTCTCCATCAGGTTGATGTGTTCCAGGCAGAGCCAACTCTAAATAGAACGTGCTCAGTTATGTGAGCTCTGAACTGAGAGTGTTGTAGGCAAATGCGACACCTCGAACTTGCCATGGGCTGAGGTTTACATTTGAATGTCCATGGAGCGTGAGGGTGTGCAGCACAAAAGTGAAGCAATTTTGAAAGACTTTGTTGTATTTACTTAGGAAATAGTACACATAATGCTGTCAAGTAAAGTTTTCTCTTTGACCCAGACACTTTCAGTGTACATTATTTCCTTTATTTTGTTCTTTGGTCTATTTGAAATGTAGTGGCATATTCAAGAAGTAGAAAGAAAGAAGTGAATGTAATGATTTCACAAGGCATTAGAGATGATTATTCTAGTTCATCAATAATGAAGGTGAGCCCTGAAATGTCTTTGGTGAAGGGTCATTTTTGTAAATATATGATGGTAGTTTGGAGGCATAGATTAGTGTCATAGTTTCTCAGTTAATAAGAGAACTTAATTTTTTAAGAATCAGTTTTATCAGGGCATCATTTGCAATTGATCCAATGTGCCCGTGTAGAATGTGCACTTAGCTGAGCTCTGGAAACTGCATTCACCTGTGGAATCAGCATCACCCCCCCCCCCATAAGACAGAATGATCACATCGCACAAAGGTCGCCTGGTGTCGTGTTGGTGCCAGCGCCTTCCCCTCCAGGCAGTAGACACGCGCTGAGCTGCTCCACAGGACGAGACCTGGCCTGGCGTTTGATGTGGATTCTCTTTGGTGGCGTGGACTTTTTGTGTCTGTCTTATTTTGCATCGTGCTGCAGGTGCCCGTGGTTCTGTTCCGATCATCCTCACCTTTTGGTCTCATGGGTAACAGTACCGCAAACACGCATGTGTGGGTCTGAGTGAGGACACGTGGGGCGGAACCCGTGGGCTGTCTGGTGAGGATACGTTACAGTTCATAAGAAGCTACTGGGTTGCTCTCCCAAGGTGGCTGGACCATGTCCACTCCCGCTGGAAGGATGCGTGAGCTCCGTCTGCTCTGAGACTCGCCAGCTCTTAGTGTTACTGCTCTTTTTAGAATTAGCCATTCTAGGGGGGACATGATCCTGTCTCACTATGATTCTAACTGGCGTTTTCCTGAGGACCAGTCATGTTGAGCATCTTTTCATTTGCTTATTAGACATTCACATATGTTCTTTTGTAAAGCAACTAAATTTTTTACTGTTTTAAAACTATGCTGTTTTCTTATTGAGTTGCAGGGATTCTTAATGTATTTTAGGTAAAAGTCTTTTGTTAGATATATGTATTACTAGTTATTGCAAGAACTTTGGGGGCTATCTTCTATCAGGAAATGGGTGTATCCTAGCAAAGTTTATCAGCTTTTTAAATATTTTTTAAAAAATATTTTCCTTCAACAACAACCAAACAACTCCACTAAAAAAATGGGCAAAGAACTTCTATAGACATTTCTCCACTGAGGAAATACAAATGGTGAGTGGGTGCGTGAAAGATACTCAACTCACTGGTTATGAGCGAGAAGCAGAGACCATTCACACTCCCTGGAGAGCTGCTACTAAAAACAGACACACACAGGAACAGCCAGCATTGGTCAGGATGTGGGAAAGCGGGATTCCTACACCTTGCTTGTGGGGATGTGAAATGGCACAGCTACACTGCAGGACAGCTTGGTAATTGCTCAAAAAATGTAAACCTAGAATTACCATGTGATCCAGAGATTCTGCTTCTGAGCATGTGCACAAAAGAGCTGGAGGTGAGGACTTGGGCAGATACTCAAACACTGATGTGGAACTAACAGCGCCCCAGTAGCCAAAGGGTAAAGATGGCTCAAGAGCTCACGGACAGATCGAGCATGGCATCACCGTAAACAGAATGTTTCTTGGCCTCGGATGGGAATAAAATTCTCACGAGGGAAGAACACAGAGGAGCCCTAAAGACATCAGGCTAAGTAACGTAAGCCAGGCACAAAAGACCGAGTATTCTGTGTTGTCCTGGGCCAGGTAACGGCGGGCGGCCACGGGGCTGAGGCACAGTGTGTGCAGCGGTGGGGGCGCCGGGAGGGAGTGGTTCGTGGTGAACCGCAGTTTCCGTCCAGGATGATGAAGGGGCAATGAGGAAACCTGTGGGGTGTGGCTCGTGGGGCTTTGGGTTTTTCAAGGTGTAATAACTAGCGAAAGTACAATTATGCATTTACCATCAATTACATTTACTATTTCAGTACATAACCAGTGTGGTGTCAGAGCATCCAAATGAGATATTATGGTTTCTATGAATACTTGAGAAAAACCTGTCAAATTATCAGTTTTTAGTATTTGGTGATGAGTTTCGTCACCTGGTGGTATTTAGTGATGACGATGCCTTGTTTCTAGACTTGGTCCCGAGCCAGACCGTGTGTCTCCCAGGTGGTCAGTGAAGCAGACAGGAAGGCTGGATCCCCGCCCGTGCAGCCTGCTCCGAGCTGACCTGGATGCATGCGTGCTGCTGGCGGGCCTCCTGCTGGGCGACTGTCCATCTCATGGAAACAGAATCTCTCTCTCTACTTACCACAGCCTCTGGCCCTGGAAATGCGCTCGGCTCTCTGAAATCACACTCTGCCGGTCAGTTTGTCGAGGGACTGCAGCTCTAGCCCACAGCCTGGGGCCTCTCTCGGAGTTAAGTCCCAACACTCAGTGATTCTCCTGCTGCTGCACTCACCATCAGAGCCCTAAGCGTTCCTGGACCTGGGTGAGAAATAGCCTGTTTAGTGCCACTTTTTCTTACTCTTTCTCTGCTAATATATTTCTCTCTTGGATCTAGATAAAAATCCTACCAGCCCCAACCAAATTCCCTCATCTTCCTGGCTTCCCTCATTGGACCTTGGCTATTGTGAGGTAAAATGCGTTATCCGTGGGCGGGTCATTGTTCCTTCATTGTGTCACAGATCCCTCTGACAGATCCTCTTGTCTGAAATGTGCTTGTCATTTGCACATGATTTCAAGTCCTCAGATGCTCTGACAAGCCCAGCGATGACAGCCCGTGGCAGGCTCGTGTCTTTAGACCCACTTGCATTAACATATGTACAAAGGGCACAGGACAGCACTCTGGGCCAAAGGGAGACCTATTCATTTGAAGAAGTAGGATAAAATACGCTTTACTCTACACTGTCTTGCAGGACTCACATGCTCTATGTCTCTCTGGAGGGGGAAAGTCCTCAGGAGAGATCGCCTAGGCTCCAGTCCCTGCCGAAGTTCAATCAGCCCTTCTGCTAGTGAAGGGGGCCCAATGTTAGCCCCTAGTCAAACTAGTTTTGCCTTTTTTCTTTCAATGGAAATTGAAAATTGTAATGTCCCTAACCAAAAAACCAGACCGCCCCCCCACCAGCAGATCTACCTGTCCCCTGTTCTAAGCACTGTGAGCCACCATTGCCTTTTCTTAGTGTCGCCTGGTGGCCGTCCTTGGGGACCAGCTCAGCGCAAGGTCCTGTCAACTGGCTTCCAGAATCTCCCTCTAACCCGCCCCCCTCTCTCCATCTCCACCATCACACCTCTCATCCCAGCCTCCTGCGTCTCTTTCCTGAATGAATGAGACAGACGCCTGGCAGACTCCCCGCAGCTGCCCTGATCCCTGCAAACCCTGCTTTACGTTGAAGTCACAATAATGTTTTGCACATGCAAAGCAGATGAAGTTACCCATGTGCTTAAAACACTTCCGTGGTTTCCGTGGCTCCTGGGGTCTCACGGTCTGCGTGTTCTGGCTCCCACTGACATCTACAACCTACACTCCCCTGCTCTGTACTGCAGTCACCCCCGGCGTCCCACAGCCCAGAGCCTCTAGGCAGTCAGCACTCCCCGGACCTCCGCCCGGGCTTCTCTGCTGGCCAGGAGAGCTCTTTCCCCCATGCTTAGCCGACTCTGGAGATCAGACAGAGCCTAATGTGAGAACTGTCCTGCCTGTACACAGGCACCCGAGAGAAGTGCGGGAGAGAACAGCAGTCAAAAGAAGTCTCTTCAGTAAATGTAGGTCATTTATCCACACAAAAAGAGAACCTCGCCTGTCAGAGGATTTAATTCTTTACCTAAGTGAAATTAAAATTAAAATAACAAAACTTCTAGAAATCAGTATGGGGGAATAAAGTATATTTTCATGCATTTGGGTAGACAAAGATTTTTTAAATAGTAGATAAAAGTACTTACTATAAAGGAAAAGATCTAAGTTGATCTAAGTTAAAATTATATGTTTCCTTTAAAAAGCAAGATAAGCCATAGAGTGAGACAAGAGTTTTGCACATTACAACTCACAGAGGACTTGTATTCAGGGAATTCAAGGAACTGTGTCAGTTAGATGAATTATCAGCTTAATATAAAATGAGCATGAACTTTAAGCAAAAGGGACGATACCAGCTGGACGGTGAAAGGGCGCTCGCCCCGTTAGCTATTAGGAAAAAGCAAACTGAAGTGACGCCGAGCAGTCACTGGAGTCTCAGCAGAAATGAAAAGGGACAGGTGCTGTGGAGCACTGGTGAAGAGCGGAGCTGCTGGGATTTCATCTACTCGCGGTGACAATGCACACTGACCCCGCCACCGCGAGAGACTGCTGGGAGTGTCTAGCAAGGAGGAAGTAACTCGGATCCTACATGTCAATGGCACTCCTAAATACGCACTTCAGGAAAAGAAAAACTTGTATAAATACTGTACTACTAAGTTTATTGAGGCATTGTGAGATTAATACAAGTTTTCTTTGGCCTCTACAATTACAAGAGGTGCTCAGAGTGTGGCATGAGCTTCCAGGCGTTTATTAGTACAGTGAACCGCTGCTGGGGGGACCCTGCTTGTTGAGATTGCTGCTCATGCATTTTCAATTTCTCCTCTGAGGACCGGCAGTGTAGTGGGTTTTCTACAGTACAGGACACTTCTAGGGCTTCCATGTTGAGGGTAACCCAAGCTGTTGAAAAGATGTCATACTATTTTTCTTTTCCTGAAGTGTGTACACATTTTTGGTGGCCTGTGTATAACAACCAAAATGCGAGTGGGTCTGCCAATGGACACGGACAAAAAGATTAATAGCAGCATGATTTGTAATTGCCCAAAACTAAAAACAATCTAAGTGTCCTTAAATACTAGAATGAATAAGTACATTGTGAAATCTTTTCAATGGGTTACTATGAAGCGAAGAAAATGAACCACTGGTACACGTGACGTGAATGTCTTATGCATAATATCGAACGGAAGAAGCGATACACAAAGTAGCTCCCATTGCACGGCCCCTCCCCACGCAGTGGATCCCACTTCTCCACAGTGCAGGGGTGGGGTGGGAGGCGACAGAGGGGGGCTGTAGTGAGGCTCCCTCTGGTCTGTCCCTACTAGAGATCCAGATGTGTCACTTTGTGGGCTACAGGTAATATGCTCTGAATACTTTTCTCTATATGTGGTACATTTTGGCTATGTTTACTAAAGTCAGTGTTATTTCAGAACCAGTGTCATGGTTGCCATCTAAAATGTCCCCAGCAGTCTCCCGTTTGGGAGGTGACTGGATCCTGGGTCCTGGCACTCCTCAGTGATGTGTCACGGTGAGTTCACAGCCGAAGGACTGTTTGGGGGCGGGGCCTGGTTGGAGGCGGTCACTTTGCCGAGACCTGGAAGGGTGTTCCATTGTCCTCCGTTCCTCCCCCACTTCCTGGCCACCATGGAGTGAGCAGCCCTTCTCCGCCAGACTGTTCTATCAGGTCATTTCTGCGTTGGAGACTGACCATGGGCTCAACCTGCTGGAACCCAGGAACCAGAATAAGTCTTTCCTCCTCAAATTGTGGTTGTCCAGAATTTTGTCCTAGTGATGATAGGAAAGTGACTAATGCAGCCACTGTGCTACATGGCATACTGTGAAAATAAAATGAGCTAAAACCTAAGGATGCATATATATGACATCTGCACGTGCTACTTGTGGATTCGTATAATTCAGGTCTAGCATGTGCCTTTCTGAACCGGTTCTAAGAACACATGAACTGAAAACAAATGTGAAAAACCAGTTACTCTTGGAAGGCAACTCCAGTAAGATGGCAAAAGAGGAGGAAACTTATGCACAAATACTGACTGCCAAGTACACATAGACAGGAGCACTCTGCGAAGAGCTAAGTAACCCTGAAAGATTATACCAAAAAACTTCCAGAGTGTAAAGCTAAACTCAAGTTAACACATTCAGTAAAGTTACAGGGTACAAAATCAACACGTAAAATCAATTACATTCTTATGCATTAACAACTAACTACTTGAGAAATACAAAGAAAATAATCAATTATAATAGCACCAAAAATAAAAGAGTAAATCTGAGAAAAGAGGTAAAAAGTCTGTATACTGAAAACTGTAAGGCATTAATAAAAGAAATTGAAAACACAAATAAAGGGGAATATTCATGTTCATGAGCTGGAACAATTTTAAAATAGCCTTTCTTTCCAAAGTGATCTACAGAGCCAATGTAATCCCTGTCCAAATTTCAAGCTTTTATAAAAGTAGAAGCACATTCCTAAGATTCACATGCAACCACAAAAGATCCCAAATAGCCAAAGCAACCTTGAGAAAGAACAAAGCTGGAGGTATCATATTTCTAAATGTCAAACTATATTATAGAGCTACAGTAAACAAAAATAGAATGTTACGGGATTTAAAAACAGGCACGTTGGGTTAGTCAGCTGGGACACAGTACCTGACACCTACAATTTCAGGGAGAGGCTGACTTTGGCTCCTGGGGGTCAGAGGATTCAGTCCATAGTCAGCGAGCTCCAAGGTAGAGCAGCATGGCAGAGTGTGTGGCGGAGGAAAGCTGGTCAACACGCCGCAGGCAGGAAGCGGAGAGAGAGGAAAACAGCCAGGGACAGGAACACAACTATCAATTCTTTTTATTACTACGTGTTTGTGGTGCATAACGAGTACTTCCTCTGTGGGTACCTGGTACATGGCACGTCTTAATTCACTTTTGCCTCCCTTTCTTTCCCCTTCCCTCCTTCTCCTCGGCCCTTTTCCATTTGCAAAAGACCAATCCCCTGTTTCCTCTTATCCATCTTTCATCTTGCATTTTATTTATACTTCACATTTTTCACATAAGAGAAACCATATGGTATTTAAACTTGTGTGTCTGATTAATTTCATCTAACAGTGTTTTCAAGGTGCATCTATTTTCCTACAAATGACTCCAACTTGTCCTTCATTATGCAGAGTAGTGCTGTATTATGCATAAACACCACATTGTCTTTATCCATTTGTCTATTGACGGACCTATAGGGCACTTCCAAGATTTAGCTATTAAGGCTTGTGCTGCTATAAACATGGTTGTGCTTGTATGACTGTAATATAGTGGGTTTTTTTTAACTCTGGGGAAAATGCCTAGGAGGGAATAGCTGGGTCAAATGGAACTTCTAGTGTTTTGAGGAATCTCCATACTGATTTTCACTGTACTAGTTTCCATTCCCACCAACAATGAAGAAGGTTCCTTTTCCCCACAGTATCACCAGCATTTGTTATTATTTGATTTCTTGATGCTGGACGTTTCTTCTGAAGTAGGATGAAATCTCAGTGCTGTTTTAATTCACATTTCTTTAATTGTCACTGATCCTAAAATTTTTCAGGCATTTGTGGGTCTTTGCATTTGTTCTTCTGAGAAGTGTCTGTTCATTTCAGTTGCCCACTTGTATTTTGGAGGATCTAATTTTTTTTTTGAGTTCTTTATATAGTCTAGATAGAGGTATAGCTGGCAAAATCTTTTCCCATTCTAGGTTGTGTTGTCACACTGTTGGTTGTTTTGTTTGCTGTGCAGAAGCCTTGTAATTTGATATGATCCCATTTGTTGACTCTTGTATTATTTATTGTGCAATAATACAATCTTTCTGTTCAGAAAGTCCCTGCCTGTGACTTCAAGAGTGTTACCTATTCTATCCTCCAGCAGGTTAAGTGTTTCTGCTTTAATATTTAGACATCTATTCTATTTTGATTCTAGTTTTTTACATGTTGAGAGATATGGGTTTAGCTTCACTTTTCTGCATGTGGGTAGCTGGTTTCCCCAGCGCCACTTGATAAAGAGGCTATGTTTCTTCTGGCACACGTTTTTAGCCAGCTTGTCAAATACGAGGTGACTCAGTGTGCCTGGGTTGTTTCTGCATCCTCCATTCTGTTCCAGTGATTCTCATGTCTGCTTTTGAACCAGTAACATGCTGTTTGTATCACTGTACCTTTGCAATAAAACTTGAATCTGCAGTTACGATGCCTCCTGCTTTGCTCTTGTTATCCAGGATTGGTTTTGCTCTTCTGGGGTCTCTTCTGGTTCCATATGAATTTTAGGATTGTTGTTGTTGTTGTTCACTGAGAAATGCCACAGTTTTGATTGGGGGAGGTTGTAGAGAGATGTGACTCCACAGGACTTAAGCAGCCCACCCTATGGGCTGCAGCTCACAGGGCCTCTGTCCTGGGCTGGCTCCATTCACTGCTCACAGCTTTCCTCAACAGACGTCCCAGGCCTCTGACATCTCCAACTTCCTTGGAATTCCACTGAATTTATGGCTTCACATTTATGACCTCACCCCAGGGCCTTTCAGGGACACAGGGCCTGGCCTTGCAGGCCTTCTCTGAAATCTCGGTGAGTGCCTCCATCACCCTGTAACTCTTGCATCCTGCATCCCTGTAAACCTAGTACCACGTGGTGATACCAAGGTCTGACACCAGCTCAAGCTGGTGTCCCCCTGGGACTATTGCTGCAGTGGCCTCTGAGTGTCTGAATAGACAAGCACAGTGAAATGACTCCTGGGGAACCAATCATCTAGGAGGTCCTTCTGGAGCAGGCTTCCCACGGACTCTCTTCTCAGATGAAAGCTTTACAGTTTTGTACTCTTACCACTGCCTAAGGCGGGGGTCTTTCTGATTCCTGAGATGCTTTCAAGTCATCTTTCCTCTTATCCTGATGCAAAGTACAGTGGTACCTCTCAGTTCATGAACTTAATTGATTCCACAGTTCTGGCAAAGATGGCCATGGTCATATTTGTCTAGGAAAGATGGCCATGTTTGTGTTTGTGTGGGAAGGGGACTATGGTTGTGTTTGTCACCTGACGCAGAATTTGAAAACAAAACAAGAATTTCTCCAACTGCTTCTGTTTGCAAGCCAAATAACAAAAGCATTTGTGAACTGAAGTACCACTGTACCTGGCTTCATTTTAATACTAATTTTTTCTGCAACCAAGCTCTTCATGGCCCCAATTTTGTAAGCATTTCTTTTCTGATGAAACTGCAAACTTTTCACATCTGCTTTTTGCTTCTGATTTTCACTATGCATCTGACTAAAAGCATCCAGTGGTACCTGAATGTGGGCCGCCTTGAAATTTCCTCTACCACAGTAATTAGTCCACTGCTCTAACCTCAGACTCCAGCAGTCTCAGGACATGGCCAAGACAACTTTTCTGCTAGGGTATAACACACATGGCTTCTAGTTCAACTGCCAGTGCAGCCCTTATACCCATACGAAACCTCCAGAGCCTGGCCTTTACTGTCTGCATTCCTGTCAGCATTCTGCTCTTCTGAGCTCTGACTAGACTGTCCCATCAATCTCTCTTACAGTGATACAGGGTTTTTCTGTACTACTGATCCCTAGCAAACTGAAGCTTGCTCCTTCAAACTTTTTCCAAACTCCTCTGGAAAACAAGTTTCATAGGTTTCTAAACCACATAATCATGTATAGTCATAGCAGTGACTCCATTTGCCTAGTGCCCATTTTCTGAGTGAGTTAGCTGTCCCACTGCTGTCCCACTGCTGTCCCACTGCTGGGACAAAGTATCTAGAACCTACAACTCAAAGGAGGAGAGGCTTATTTTGGTGCATGATTTTCAGTTCATAGTTGATTGGCTCCAAGGCAGAAATGACATGGCAGAAAGGCATGACAGAGTATAGCTGCCCATTCTAAGGCAGCCAGGAAGGAGAGAGTGGGAAACAGGGACAAGGAAATATCCTCCCTGGTTATGCCCAGGGACCCGCCTCCAGCCCAGGACCCTCCTGACAGCACATTTAGCTACTGAACCCATCAGTGCATGAATCCTTAATGATTATAGCACCTCCATGGGTGTCTCACCTTCCAAGCATGAGTCTTTGGGGGGACATTTTAGATATAGATCAGTGAAATAGGGAGCTGAGAAATCCACACATATCCGGTCAGCAATATTTGACAAGAAGCTAAGAATACACAGGAAAAAAGGAGTCTCTTTAATAAAATGGTATATTGTCAATGTCATGTTACTACACCAACACACTAGAGGCAATTAACTTATAAAGAGAAGAAGGTTACTTAGCTTACATTCCTGGGGGTCCAGTCTCAGGACCACTGCCTCATTACTTTGGGGCAGCTCATCATGGCAGGAGGATGTAGTAGAGCAAACCAGGAAGCAGAGAGCAGGACACCAGGCAACTCCACAGTCCCTGCAGAGCTCAAGGCTGTGGCCTAAAGACCTTCCACCAGACCGTACCTTGAGGGTCCAGGCACCTCCCAAAGCTTCACCTTGGGGTCCAGGCACCTCCCAAAGCTTCGCCTTGGGGTCCAGGCTTGCAACTCACAGACTTTTGGGAGATACTAACCATGCTCATGCTGTGTCACCTGCACTGAGAAAACTAGACACGTATCCACAGGCAGAAAATGGCCCTGGACCCCTGTCTTACATCACTCACAAACATTAAGGGAATTAAAGACCTCAGACCATGCAATTCCTAGAAGAAAGCACAGAAGAAAGCTCCTCAGCGTTAGTCTTGGCAATGACTTTTGGAATATGACACCAAAAACAGAGGCAATAAAAGCAAAAACACGTAAGCTAGAAATCCAGGCCCACTGCTGGATCTGCTTGGTAGCTTTCCCTGTGCTTCTAACCCTGGTTTTCAGTATTCAGCGTCTTGTTATTTAGAAATTCAGTTCATGGATTTTCCTGCATCCTTGGTGCACCCCTCCCTCAAACAGCCCAGTGTGTTCCTAAACTAAACTAAAACATGCACAGCAAAGGAAACAGTAAAACTAAGATAACTATGCAATGGAGTCACATCTGGAAAAGGCCACTACCCAAAATGCATAAGGAACTTCTACCACTTAACAGCAATGTAATAATAATAAAAAAATAATAATCCAATTAAAAATTGCTAAGGACTTGAATAGATGTTTCTCCAAAGGTGACTGCAAATGGCCAGCAGATGCCCGAAAAGGTGCTCAGTATCACTAATCACCAAAAAATGCAAATCTCACCCACGGTGAGATGTAACCTTGCACCCGCTGTCACAGAGGTCAGGAGGTGACCATGTTGCTGAGGATGTGGACTGAAGGGAACCCGCTGCTGTAATGAGAACTGGCCAGGGTGCCTCAGCCCGACAAAGCACAGTGCCACTGACGGGTGAACAACGAACCTGTCCCCGAGGAAGAGGGGAGTGGCCACCTGCAACAGGGTGGACAGCCTGGAGGGACCCGCAGCAAACGCAGGAGGCCAGGACACGGACCACATGATCGCGCACATGGGATCTAAGGGTGGCACCGATCCTGGCACCAGAGGGCCAGGGCACTGAGTGCAGGGCCTCAGAGGATGAGGAGGACGAGGAGTGACGGAGTCAGCACCTAACGAGTGCTGCTGTCCACTGTTCCTGCTCACATGCTTCTACTTCCTCGGAAGAGTTCTCGACTCTCGCTACATTCCAGATTCACTGGAGAGCTTTGCAACCAGGATCACCTGGGTTTCACCCCAGTCTCGGGCATAACTGGCCCGGGCCTCCTGGGCACGGGGTGGAGACATCTTATGCCTGTTAGCAACGGGCAGCTGCAGCTGAGCTTTGGGGTTCAGGTTTCCCAGGCTCCAAACTGACCAAGGCAGCGTAGAGAGACCTGTGTGGTGCTGTGTGTGGCAGGCTGTCTGCAGTGTCTCTGCCCCTCCCCGGGAGGCCAGGACATGGCCAGGTGCGGCTTGCAGGGGCCAATTGGTAGGGGTACCCCGGACAGCACCCCTGCCCACCCCACTGACCACTCCTGGCCCTCCTGGCTGCCCAATGTACAGTGGCAGGAGGAGGCTGGAAATGGGAAGGCAAATTTTCAGACCCCACTCTGGATGTACTGAAGGAAAGTTCTAGGGATGAGACCTGACCCCGCTTGCCACCACAACTGCGATGGAGCTGGGCTCATGCTGTCCCTGAGCCATGCTCCCAGACTGTCTTATTTTCAGTTCTGAGACAAGGCCTTTGTTAAGATGCTTGGGCTGGATTCTCACTGCAGATCCTCCTGCCTCAGCCTCCTGAGCAGCAAGTATGACAGGAGTACCTGGCCCTGCCCGAGGCTGCTTTCTAACACAGCCTCGGGGGACACTGCGAGGGGCTGCAGCTAGAAGCGGGGACAGCTGGAGGAGCTCCCGTCCCCGGGGAGAGGACCCGCCCCATGCCAGCCCGCAGTTCCTCTTAACCTTGCAGGGCCTCTCCCTGTGCTGTGACACCTTGCCAGGTGAGTGCCACCTGCTCAGCACCCTCGTCCTAGGCTGTCTGAGCTCCGTGTCTCCTGGACAAGGGCAAGGGCTGTGGAAATGTGCTTCTCGCTGAGGTTCGGGCCTAGTCCTGCACAGGAGACTGAGGCCAGGAGAGCTGAAAGTGGCTCTGGTTCATGCCCATGTCCACACCCACGCCCACGCCCACACCCAGGCAAGTGTGCAGATGTGGAGTCCAGGGCTTCTCAGGAGGGTGGCGGGGACTCCAATTCAGGGGCCTCCGGCTCCTGGGGAGGGGTCCTGCTGTCCTCCCAGCAGGATGGTGACAGGGTGGGGCAGGCTGGTCCATGCACCCCTGACGGGCAGCTGGGGCCAGGCAGCCCCAGAGACAGAGACAGCAGAACAGCTGGATGGGCCTGGAGGCCAAACCGTCCTGGAAATGGTGAGGGGGACTCCTTCAAAGAAAAGTCATTAATTTTTTTTCTTGTACTGGGGATCAAACTCAGAGAGACTCTAACACTGAGCTAGCTCCTGGCCATTTAAATTTCTTTCATTTACTTACCTGTTATTATTATCGTTATTATTTGAGGCATGGTGTCTTGGTGACTTTTTTCTCATTGCCGGGACAAAATATCTGACCCCTAAAATGAAGGAAGGAAAAGGTGTATTTAGCTCACAGTTTGTGGAGGTTTCATACTCAGCTGGCTCCAAGGCAGGGTGCAGGGCGCAGGGCAACACTTCAAGGCAGCAGCCAGTGAAGTTAACCAGAGCCAAAGTAGGGAGAGCAAGCCGCTTCTCCTCCCTTATGTGGCAAGCAGGCTACCAGCCCTAGGGTGGGTGTACACTGGTACAGCTCCCTGTCCTCCTCTTGACAGGCTCAGGATGTTTACAAAGCAAAGCCCCTGGCTCCTGCTGAGTGGCTTAACTTCTAAACTTCTCGGGTTGGCACAGTGTATCAGCCGTAACACAGGGTATGGCTAAGCTACTCAGGCAGGACTCAGACACACCACCCTCTTGCCTCAGCTTCCCTCAGTGCCGGGCTCCACACCTCAGCTGGGCCCCCTGATGAGCCCAGAAGGACCCTCAACCTCGTGAGCTGGTCTCTGGCAGAAGCCCGAGGGGGTCTCAGTAACTTCTTGGGTCCTTGGCCAATGTTTCAGGAACTTCGTTTTTCCTGACTTTGTGGCATCTTTCTGGCAACCTCTGTGCTCTGTGGCAACTGTTAAGGTGTAGGTCGCATTCTGTTTCTGACAGCACCAAGCCAGTGTCACACAGAGTCAATGCTTCATCAAATAGGGGACAAGGGAGGCAGGAATGGAGGAAGGTATTGGTGGCCCTTAGCTTCTGGCCTCCAGAGGAAGCTGGTTCATGTGTTTCCTGCCAAGCTGTGGGCGCTCGGCTAGTGAGGAACTGCCCTTTTGCTCAAGACTGCCCTGTCTCCCACATTCCAGGGCAAGGACACGGGCAGCCCTGCAGGCGCTTTGGGCCCCCACGCTAGGTCACCGTCCACGCTGGAACTTCCTGTGCTCTATGAGATCCATGAGATGCCCCCAGGGGTACAGAGAGACAACCAGGATTGCTGACTCGCCAGAGCTTGAGGAATCTGTCACTGAGCTATGGCCGGCTTTGTCACCAAGCGCCTCCCAACTTCCCTAAGAACTGGCGACCTGTTTGCTACACTGTCCTTTCCTTCCCGTTGCCTGCACAAAATTCCACAGGCATTTTTTCGCCTGCAGTGAAAGGCACTTTCTACTTCTTTTGGCCCTGGGGGATGTAAAGGAACTTGATCTGCACATCGGCGCTGTATGTATCTGAAGTTTCACTGCGTTAGGACAACCAGAATTGTATTTGGCTAAAAGAAGTCTTTACTAAAAACGACTTCTCTCTTCTGCTTTTCTACACAGGTAGGTCCATCGTTAAGGGGGGACCCTGGCTGGGGAGACAGCTGAGCCAGCAACACAAGCTGCTAGGGTGTTTGTCAGGCCACTCCTCGAGTGCGGCTTGGAAAGCTTTTCTGGGGGAGAAACCATGGCAAGAAGACAGCTCCCAAGGAGGGCGGAAGGGCACCGTGGGAAGGCTAATCTAGCGTTTCGGTGGCTGGAGGCAACTCCCGACACAGCTTGTCCCTGCCTCAGCCTCTCCACGTGAGTTGCTGGAACCCTGTGCAGGCCGTGGGCAGCGTCCACGGTGCCAGAGCCCCGGGGCCGGGGGAGCAGAGTCTGCCTGCACCCAGTCTTCAAGCAGAGACGGGGAGGCCACACCCCTCGGGGCCTCCTGAGGGCGGTGGGCAGTTTCTGCAGGCTCCTGGGCTCGGGCGCTGGCGTCAGTGGCCTTCAGAGAGCTGTGGGTGCACTTTTCACCTAAGGCTCTTTTCCTTTTAGTTTTCATTTGCAGTTAAAGTCAGATTCTACTTATTTTGGCCTTAATAGAGATACAGAACATTTGATCTGCACATTAGTGCTTTATCCATTCGAAACCTTACTATATTAGGACAATCCGAAGTTTTATTTGGCGAAGATAAATAGTCCTAATTCTGTTTACTTCTCCTCAAATACCCCATTCCCCACGCCTCGAGTCATCCTTATTACCTCCTTTCAGCCCTCTCTGACACGTCCCTGGTCTCGCGGTCGTGCTTCTGAAGCGTGAGTACCGTTATTTATTAAGTTCTTATGCAACGCCCGGGGGAAAGCCTTACATCTAAGGCTCTCATTTGCTGCCCTTTTTACTCAGGCAGCTCAGAAGCAACCCCATCCTTTCTTCCCATTAGCGGTGCTTGCTGGAAATACCACTGTTTGACAGCGGGCCATGACTTCTAGTTTAAAATGGCACCGTGAGCTGGGATGGCCACCTCCTCCATTCTCTGAGGTTCTTCTGGAAATGATAGCCAGGATTTTTAAAAATGGAACCAGAACAATGCTGGACAACATCTGTTGGTCACAAATATTGGAGAATCCCTAGAATACAGAAAACACATGTGATGAGCTTGACGGAGAGAAGATGAAATTGCTCCAAGATATCGGGGTAGGCGCAGCATCCTCTACATCCTGGGAAAGCTCGCGGCAAGGTCATGAGTGCGAAGGGTCCAGTGGCTGAGGTACCAGTTAACCCTTTAATATGGCAGGAAAGAGCGCCTCAGCTTCGCCCTGCCTGTACTGTCTTTGGGTCAAAGCCAGAGCCTCGTGCTCTAGCAGTAGAAGATTGGCACCCAAAGCTTGGCTAGGGCTTAGGGGGCCAAGGCCAAGATGGGACAGAGGCTGATTGTCTAGGTGTTTTCAGGATCATGCGATAAAGACATAAAAAACCAACAGAAATGATAGAGAGCAATGGGAACCAAGAACTAGAGGTAAAAGCTAAAGAAAGGTCACAGAAATTATAAAAGGATAGATATACACTGTGTGTATGTGTGCCTGTCATTAAAAGTACAATCATTATATTGGTTTTCAATTTTTCTGATCAATATATGCAAGAACAAATATTTCATTGTGATGATCGCATTCAAGTGGTAGGAAACTGAGGACTTGGGAATGAGGCGTGAGGGTAGGACGGGTCCAGGCAGGGGAAGCGGGGTGCATGCTCATTGGTGGTTACAGAGAAGGGGGCACTGAGAGCCGTTCTCCAGAGGGCTGGTGTGTCCCGAGGAGGGGACACAGCATCAGCACGACCTCTGCTTTGTCTGTGGGCCGAGAAGCCTCGACCTCATCATGTCACAGACCAAGAAAGACAGCTCGGCACGGTACGTCCTCTAGTCTCTCTGGGGGGAGCATCACTGGGAAAGTGATGAAATTATGGGTTCTTTCTGTGCGAGCTCTTACAGAAGTGCTTTTCGTCTTGTCAATCCATGCTTGCAGCACACACTGATCCGACTCCGCGTGGAGCAGGTGCAGGTACAGGGGCACCTGAGTCCCCTCCTCACCCCGCGTCCAGCGTCCCGCTCTGGCTCTAGGCCCCACTCCCTTTTGCAAAAGGTCCATCTCTCCGTCTCCTATCACCTAGTTTTTTAAAATTATTATTTTAAGATAATAAAACCAAACAAAATAAAACAGAATAAAGCCAATCAAAACAAAATCATGAAAGTGATACAGAACTTCAAAACAAGATAACAGGAAATCAACAATGGCTACCATAATGACTCTTGTTATCTTCAAAATAGCTGCCCATGCCATCAGACCTAATAAAACCAAATAAAACCACACAGAATAAGATTAATCAAAACAAGACAATGAAAACGATACAGAACTTTAAAACAAAATAATAGAGAATTAACAATAGCTACCACTTTACCTTTTAGACATTTCCTCCCTTTCACATTCACAATATCTACTGTACATTTTGGATCCCACTAACTCCTTCAGTTTTTTATACTTGGGAGACAACATGATGTTCACCCATGTGAGTCTGAATCATTTCATCCAAGAGTTGCATCCACTTCCCTACAAGAGCCTCGTGATTAGCCTTTTTATAGCTGAGTAGCTGTCCATTGTATGAGAAGGCCGTATCTTTCTTGTCCATTCTGCAGCTGATGGAGAAGCTACTCCTGCTTTTTTCTGGTCCTCTGTTGCACGGAGCATTGTTTTATCTCCTTTGACTTTCAGTCTATGAATTTCCTTTTGAGTTAATGTTTCTTGTATGCCACATATCGGTGGGTCTTGTCTCCTGATCCATTCTGCCTGTGTTTCTCTTTATTGGTGAACTGAGGCCACATACATTAGTGGTTGTGGCCAGCACGCACTGCCTCGTCTCTGCCGTGCATTTTCCTGCAGTTAGCTGTCTACTTTCCCTCCATTCATTCGTCTGCCCCTCTCAGGGTCCCATTCTGCTACTGTTCCCAGAACTGGGGTCATCTTTATCTCTCTCTAGAATGTCCTTCAGCACTCTCTGTAGGGTTGGTTTGGTGGTCACGAACTCCTTCCGTTGTTCTTTGTCATGGAAGTATCTTATTTCTCCATTAATTTTGAAAGATAGTTTTTCAGGGTACATCAATCGGGGTTGGAAGTTATTTTCTTTCAGGACTTGAAATACTTCACTCCAAGCTCTTCTTGACTTGATAGTTTGTGCTGAGAAGGCTGTCATGATTCTGATGAGTTTTCCTTTATAGGTGATCTGTTTCTTTCCTCTAAAAGCCTTTAATATTCTGTTCTTGTGTTGAATTTCTGGGATCTTGACTATTATAGGTCTGGGTGTAGATTCATTTTGGTTCTGGCTAGTTGGAGTTTATATGCCTCACTTATCTGTGTGTCATGTCCTTTTATCATGCTTGGGACATTCTCTACTGTTACTTCTGTAAATAGCCTCTTGATGTTATTTTGTGATGACTCCTGCTTTTTTGCTGACACCTATTACTCTTAAATTATTTTTCTTTGAGTCATCTTGTAGCCATTGGATTGTTATTTCCTGGTTCCTTATTATTTTGTGATCACTAGCTGACATCCTGTCTTTAATATCTGAAAGTCTGTCTTCAGTCTCTTTCAAGCAGTTTTGCCAGCTTTCAGTGGAGGTTTTAATTTCCTGGATCTCTTTGAGTCAGTTTCATGCATTCTAGTTCTTCTCTGTATGGTTCATTCAAGGTTCCCCTCACTCTCCTATGCTCCTGTTTTTCTTAAGTCTCTGTCTCCAGATACACTCAGCAACCCTTTATTATGTTTGTCATTTCTTCTTTTACCTGAGATTTTATTTCTGATCTGATCTCTTTTACAGCCTTATGAAGCAGTCTCCTTAGTCAGCTGCCATCAATTCAGAAATTTCAGGTGTGCAACTCCCACTTTCTTGGATGTCCATGTCTCCTGGACTTGTTCTGCTTGGGCTGGAGGCCAGAGTGGCCTTTTATTCCTTCATGTTGCTATTTTGCTTGGTTCCTCTGGATGAGCGGGCTTCCCAGGCGCTTCCCACGCTGACCACCCATCCACAGTGTAGGAGAGGGGTCAGGCACCTGGCTTTCTCCTAACCCAGCTCCCCAGAGGCAGTGGGGTGTGTGGTGGGCTTCTCTAGACACTCACAGCTTCTCCAATGCCTGGTTCTCCCGGCTCACACTGGCTACTGGTGGGAGAGTCCTGATGACAGCCCGTGTGCATGCCTGTCACCTTTTATTTTGCTCTTTAAGCCGTTGATTGTGTTTCTCATATCAGAGAATCCATACAGTATTGAAGCCTGTGTGCCTGATTCATTTCACTTAGCATTATGGTCTCGGGGTGCATTCATTTTCTTACAAATGCCTCAAGTGTCTCCTTATTTATGGCAGAGTAGTACTCCGTGGTGTAAATGCCGCCTCTTCTTTATCCTCTCTGCTGTTGATGGACATCAGCCTGCTCCCAAGGTCTGGCTGCCATGAGCTGTGCTGCTGTAAAACCAGCGTGGATGGGTCACTGCTGTAGGACATCGCTGTGGACATCAGTGTGGTGCAGGCTTGCAGAACAAAGCCACACTTAGGAGCACAGCTGAGAGGCTCACTGGGTTACAGGGAGTCCTGAGGGGCCTGGTCCGGGCCCGGGATGTGAGGGGACACTCAGGGTATCCTGATGCTCACACAGGCAGAGCAGGCCCACAGTGGCCCGGGACCAGGCAGGGCGGTCCCGCTGCGGCCCTGAAGCAGCCAGGACCTAGCCCTTGGGGCAGGAGTGAGGCTCCCGCTGCAGAGCAGAGTCCCACTTTGCCCAGCAGGTGGCAGGCGGTGCTCCTAAACCTGGTCTTGTGGGACCCAGGAGCTGAAGGCAGTTTTGGAGGGGACCGGAGTCTGAAGGAGAGGTGTGCCCTGGGGCTGCCCTGTGGGTCCCTCCGTGGGGGCGGGATCAGGGTCACCTCCCCAGCCTCCCCACCAAGTGGCCTTGTGTGTGGGTCAAGTGTGAACTCCATCCCGACCCGCAGAAAAGCCCTACCCCAGCGGGGTTGGCAAGAGCGGGAGAGACCACACTGCACTGAATTTGTTACACCTGCAAACACTCCAGGGGGCAGAGGGACTGAGGAGACAGCAGGTCCCTGGAGGAGGGAGACAAAAGCCGAGGCCAGCTCTGCCCTTGGGCCCATCTTGGAGTTTGACAAGAGAAGGAGAGGAACAAGGGTTCCTGGTAGAGCTGGCCAGGTAGGAGCTGGACTGCCTCAGCCTCACGTTGCCTCAGCCTCACGTAGCTGGCTCAGTAGCACCCAGGGGTACAGGGAGTGGTTCAGGCAGCGGGGAGGGAAGCCAAAGGCTGCCCCAGGAAGTCCAGGTCAGGAGGTGTCCAGGAAGAGCAGAAGTCAGCAGAGCAATTCCTGCTAGTGACATTGTCGTGCAGTACAGCATGCTGGGTGGGAAAACAGAGAGAGAGAGAGAGAGAGAGAGAGAGGGAGAGAGAGAGAGAGAGAGAGAGAGAGAGAGAGAGAGAAAACAGAGAAAGAACAGAGAGGTGTGCGTCCACCACCCGGGGGTGTCTTGTTTTTAATTTCCTCTATGATTGAAGGGCAGACTGCTTTCCAGGAGGGCAACTCAGTGGTTTATTTTCATAACAGTGAAAAAGGAAGGAAGGAAGGAAGGAAGGAAGGAAGGAAGGAAGGAAAGAAGGAAGGAGAAAGAAAGGAAGAAAGAAAGAAGGAAAGAAAGAAAAAAGGAAAGGAAAGGAAAGGAAAGGAAAGGAAAGGAAAGGAAAGGAAAGGAAAGGAAAGGAAAGGAAAGAAGGGAAAGAACCAGAAGTGAAACCCCCACCAGGAAGCCCTTGGACCCTCAGAGCTTGCATGAGGGGGGGAGGGTGTGACCTTTCCGCTGCTGTTCAGGGACCCATTTCTTCCTTGCTAGTTCTACAATACAGCAGTGGCACAGGTCACTGAGACCCTGGTGGGGGCATGATGTGTCTCCTTGTAAGGCGGGGGGTGTACCTCTGGCATCCCACACACCGTCACCTCGAAGTCTCCCCCGGGCTTCCAAGTCCTTGGTCATTATTTATCACGGTCACCATTGCTGCCCTTTGCAGCGCCCCCCGTGTTTGTACCTGTTGGACATCACTCTACATTTCGTTACCCCAAGCCTAGAGCTTAACATCAAGCATTCAGTATACAAGGAATTATTTTTTCTAGAAACAACTGAATAGCCTCAGTTTTATGCTGTGCTTTGTGGCCTCAAAGTACATTTTTTTGTCATGATTTCTCTTTGAATACTTAGGTTCCTGGGGAATGACATCACTTAGAACAGAAACCGGGAAACACTTTGTACAAGTTTTTAAAATGTGGTTAGAAGTTGGGGAGAAACCAGATTCTTCCAATCAGTGACAGCTTTTGCAGAGAGCGGGTGGCCAAAAGCGCGCCTCACCCCCTGCCCTGGCGTGTGCGCAGCAAAGGGGGTGCCTTTCATTCAGAAAATTAAGCTCAGTGAGAACGGTGTCCATTTGCTCCAAATAATCACGCAGAAAGGAAAACATGTTTTTGAGGTGGAACCACACGGCCGTCAACCTGGGTGTGCCAGAGAGTGCGCCATGGCTGATGGGGTTCCTGGGGAGACTTGGCCTCTCCCTGCACCGGGTCAGGGCTTGCAGGGGTGGAGTCTGCAGGCTTCCTGCCCATGGTGCTCTGTCTGGAGACCCTCCCGAGAGAATCCAGGGGAGCCCTGGCAGGGGAGCCCGCTCACTGGGCATGCTTGGTGCTTGGTGACCAGCTTTACCTTGCCAGCTGCCCAGGAACCAGGACAGTGTGAGACAGGACACGGGGCACACGCTTCCCTGTGAGCAGGTGCTCAGGTGCTCAGGGATTGTCATCCACATCAACCCACTTAATCCTCACACAGTCCACAGTGCTGACCCAGAAACCCAGGTGCACAGCTGTCATCTGTCAGAGTCCTGGTCCTTGTAAGTGACAGGATCAGAAATCAGAAGTCAGACAGGAGATGTCCAGAGCCTCAGGCACTGCAGTGTGGGAATCTCCTAGGGGTGTGCAGGAGCAGCTGAGAGGTGGCCTGCTCGGGCCTAGCTTTGCTAGTTACTGTGCTGAGGCACCGTGTCCCAGAGGGAGGTGGCCAGGCCCCAACACCCTCCCTCCCGGGATGCAGGGTCATTAGACTTGATGTGAAAACCCACTGGGTTTGGATGAATTGTTTGAGGGTGGCATAAACTCTTAAACTTTTAAAACTAAATTAGGTTGGAGAAATCTGTCAAATTTGGGGTTTCTGTTCTACACCTCAGTACAAACAAACAGCGGCAGCCGCCGCCCAGGCCTGTGCTCCCCTCTGGCGAAGCACTTTCCACGGTGCTTTAATCAGTGGGCACTGGCGGGGCTTGGAGCTGCCTGGGGTGGGCAGCGTCCAGTGGGCCTTGGGCTGCTGTCCTGCCATGGACCACAGCCACGGGACACGGCAGCGTGGCCAGCACCCACCCCCTAAGTGGGCCACCTTGCTCTTGCACGGTCCCTGTGCCTGTCACTTTGCCTATTGTCCGTGGGCTGCCTTATTCCTGATATTCTAACTCCTTAGTATAATTACCTCGAGTCATGGGAAGGTTCAGCTGTTTCATTAGTTGACTGAGAACAACAGAGTCTAAGGTTTCATTGAAATCAGATGTGATGTTTGTGTTCCAAGGTCAGCTGGAAACTAAGGGGAATAATTTAAGCCATAATGTCCCAACAGAGGCCGGACCACGCTAATCATCCTGTGGACCGTGCTGGAGGGCTGTGGGGGATCCCGGCGGGCAGGAGGAAGGGATTCATCTTCAGCCGGGTGGTCACGGCCCCGCCCTGCCCGGGTGCGGGCAGCGGGACCCACAGCGCCGGAGTCAGCTGTGGCCTAGGAGCCAGGCCTGCACCCCTCTGCCTTCCCAGCTGCCTCCTTCCTCTCCCATGGCCCTGCAGTGTGTGGCCAGATTCGGGGTGTCCAGCCTCCTTGGAACCCCACGCCAAAGCTGGAAGCATCCAGAGGCTTGGAGCTCAGAGCCAGGGAAGGTTTCCGCTTCCTCTTCTGCTTCCTTTTCCTGCTGAGCAGCCCTGCAGGCTTTCTGTGGCTGCACTGCAGTCTGATTGCAGGCTGCCAGGCCTTCACCTGTGCTCCTTACTCCCCCAGGAGGCTACAGCGGGAGGCTGCCTCTCCTGCCCTGCTCGACACTTCTCTACCTGGCTTCTGTCCCAGAACTCCAGGGTCTTTCCTTTCCACTCCAGGAATAAAGGTGGAAGGTGCAGCCACAAGCTGCAAGCTTAAAAGCAAGACACGTGTCCACAGCACAACACACACGCATGCACACACGCATGCACACGTGCACGCACACGTAGGCACTTCCACCCAGTCACGGCATCTGCTCAGGTGGAAAGGCTGAGCCTGATTACCCCACAAAGTTGGTGGGTGCTGACAGGCCTGCAACCCCAGCATCCACACTGGGCCGTGTACCCTGCATTCTCCCTGTCCTCTGAGAAGGAAGTGGGGGGCTACACAGAGACCCTTGAGCAGTAGCTGGGGGTGTCGGGGAGGGGACGTGACTAAACACCAAGTGTGACCAGGTCAGAGCCGCCTCTGCTGGCCGTGACCCGGAAGCTGGGCCCTGAGGCTGCTGTCATCTGCGTCCCGCCCCTCCTGGCCGGCACCCTTAGTCCTCCCTCGCCATCCCAGTCCCTGCTCAGACTTGGCCACGAGCTGCCATCAGGCCGAAGCGCCAGCAGTGCTGACAGTCCCCCTGCCTAGAGGCGGGGTGTCACCGCAGCCCAGCCTACCCCTGCTTGGGCCGCCACAGCCCCGCACGCGAGAGGCAGCCTGGAGCCAGCTGCCGGAGGGAGCCTGCCCCGCTCAGTCTTCGATGCACTTTGCCTGTGATGTTTGCCACGCAGGACACTGGCATGTGTCTCAGCGACTGGCAGGGGTCCGCAATCCCTTCCCACAGCGATGTAGAGGCCGCTGCCTGCCCTGCGCTTCCAGATGTCGCTCCGATCACACGGCTGTTCTGCCGCCCATGGACCTCTCCAGCTCCTAATTTCCTCATTAGCGCTTATTTTCTCAGAGAATTATGGGTTCATCACGGAGGGCTTCCACTACTCGGTAAAGTCATTTCATAGATATTTAACTTTTTCACACTGTCACGACAGTTTTTAACACTGTTTCCTGGCTTCATTTTTAGTGTACAGAAACGCTGTTGGTTTGGTTGGGGCACTGATTTTGTATCTTGCTACCTTATTGAATTTGCTTAATTCTAGAATCTTCTGGCAGATTTGGGGGAGTCTCCTGTGAAGGACCATATCCTCTGAAATAATGACAGTCTGACTCCTTTCTTTCCTATACATGTACCTTTTCTTTCTCTCTCTTGCCTGACTGTCCTGACTAATATTTCGAGAGCTATACTGAACCAGTGTGGTGATAGTGACTGTCCTTGTCTTGTTCCTGCACCTCATGAATTCTTCACTGAACCCTACCTGAAGTTCCCATGGTGTCACATTTTGGAGGCAGTTTATTAAACATTAATCCATTGCAGTTTTGTTCTTTTTGCATTTTGGATCAGATTATTTTTAAACAAATTTTCATCTTCTGAGTTCATTTGGGTCCTCCAGAGTCTCCTGGGTATGGGGTTGCTCTTCTGGGTTCTGGGGTCCCCGGGCCTGGGCGGGAAGCACGGGCCCCCGTCCAGCCTCAGGATCCCCTGGCCCTCCCCATGGGGATGGGCAGTGTCCACTGTGCTGTACCCACGGGTCACAGAGCCCAGTGCACTGCGGGGTCCGTGGCCCGGATGAAGGGCACTCAGGTGTCTTGGGGTTCACCAGGCAGCACATTCATCCGCCCCTTGAGGCTTAGCCTCCTTCCCAGCCCAGAACAGAGCAAAGCTCTCTACAAGAACAGGGCACCTCTCCCGAGCGAGCGCAGCGCAGGGCCTTCCTGGGAGGGCCCCGTGCTGATTCCCAGGCACTCAGCTTTCTTTTTTTAGCAGCAGAATACCTGATTTTGGCTGTTTTTACAGCTTCAGGTCATCTCTGGAGAATGCAGAAAAGCCTGGCACAGCCCCGTCATCCCACATCTATGGCATGTCTGTCGCCAGTGCTTCGAGATGTCACTAGCACATGGGACAAAGGCCTGAGTGCCACAAGCAGCCCTTTAGTCTGTGCCATGTGGTGTGGGCTTCGCCCTCTACTCCTAATGGCAGCACGGGAGAGGTGCTTCTCCTTTTTAGGACAGGAAAACACTTTTCCTGACCTTTATCGTGATGCTGACAAACTGCTCCGCTCCGAGCTCCAACCCCACGGGGGAGAGATCTGGGTGTCTCTGGTCTGCAGGAAAAGTCCGAAGGTGCTGCCCTCCTTGTTTGACACATCCCCTCATTCATGTTCACCCATTTATTCACTTTGCAAATGTTAACTGAGCATCTACTCAGTTTGAGGTGTTAGTGAGGCATAGAGTTAAGAGACAATATCCTCCTTGGGATTTGATATTTTGTCATTAACATCCCAACACACACCCATAAGCAGCACTCAGGTTGGATGTGTAAAAGTATGAGTGCCACTAGCTTCGTCTTCTGGGACCCTAATTCCCCAAGTGCTACCGGGCCGTGGCAGGGTCTGCACTGAGCATGGCAGGTGACCTTCCCCCCTGTTTCCCTGGCAGCGCTGGTGGACACCTGTAGGTCCCTGGAGTCGCAGAGGTGAGTAAAGAGCTGCCCTTGCTCTCAGAGCCTTTCCCCGTCTGTGGGACCTGCCCGTGTGACAGGAGCCACGCTGGAGCTGCCAGCCCAGCTGGCCCTGTGGGGTTCTGAACATGTGGGTGATGCCATCGCCCCGGAAGGACAGAAGTCACGTAGAGATGTCACACCGTTTTAACAAATTCAGCAATTCCACAGCTCCCAGCAGAAGCCCGTGAAGTGTGGGGGCCTTTTCCCCTCACTCACAGACTCACTGCACAAGCAGAAGCACCCCAGTAGACAGGGAGGAGCAGACACGGGTCCCCAGGTGCGTGGGGCCATCAGCAGGGCCCCACTTCTTCCCCAGCACCTCCATATCTGGCAGTGCCTGGGCCCGGCACCCGACATCTCACTGCCTGCTGTTCTAGGTGGGATCTCGTGGCTTCACTCCAATGTCCCCTGGCAAGAGTGAAGGCTGGTGACGGACGTATCAGCAGCAGAGGACTTTGTGAAAAAGACATGGAGGAGAAAAGAAGTTTAGGGCCCAGAAGTGCTGGGGTTTGGGGTGGCAGAAGCTGGGGCAGCACTGGCAAGACACAGTCACTTTGCAGAGGGGCATAGAGTATGTGTGTGTGTGTGTGTGTGTGTGCGCGCGCACACGCGTGTACATGCGTGCTGATAATCAGAATGAAACAATTCACCACGGTGTCGTCTCTTTTCTACACTTCAGAGATCTGTTTCTGTTTTAACAGTGTTGATAAAGGAACTTTAAGAGCCTCCTGGATTTCAGGACCTAGAAATTAGTGATAAATATATGTATCAGGAAAAACCAGACTCACTGATTTATCTCTGTTTTGTCAAAGATATTTTCCTGTTCCTTTTTATAATTATCAATCATATGCCCATGTGCATATGAAAAGAGGAAAATCACTAGGAAGAGAGAATATTTTTAAAGAAAATCTTCGGTTTTTTCAACCCTGACTTGGAATAATGGGATTTTGCAGGGTGCTGCACGCACGGTAACAGAGAGCTCAGTGTGTCCCGAGATGAATTAGACAGATGTCGCTCCTGAATGTTAATGTCCGCGAGGCTCATTCCCACCAGTGGGATTTGTGAGCCACTTCCACAAGGTGCTCTGCGAAATCTGTTTAATACTTCCCTCATTTGTCACTGTGCCGTGAAACTGGTAAAATATAGTGGAAACGAAGCACCGGGCGCATCTGGGAACCTGGCTGTGCCCCGAGCCCAGCGGCGAGGTCCCACAGATGTGCGTGTTTTCTCCGGAGCGCCCCCCGCCCCCCGCCCGGTGCTGAGCCGGTGTTTCACATCTCCCGCGGCCGAGTGCGTCCTCCCCGCTGGAGCCCAACAGTAGCTCAGCCATGCAATCCACGGCCTGCTGCAGTATGTGTTTCCCTAAATTATGGCAAATGAGGACATGGGGCATGCATATGTCAGCTCCACCGCATAGCTTTCCTGTAACAACGCACACACATGCAGGCTACCTCTCGGCTGAGGGCCCCAGAGGCTTGGTGAATACGCATCCACTGTTCCACTGAAAGAGAGCAGAAGCCCCTGGCCAGGGAAGGGACCGGGGTCACCTGGGTGATCTCTCTCTGCTCACAGTGAGTAGTGCCCGGAACCAAGCCGACAGCAGGTCGACATGTGTGGCTTTCACTGTCCCCTGCTCAGAGGGCCTCACCCTCTCAGCCACATGCACCTCGCAGGGTCACTGCATTTCTGCAAGGATTTCAGCTGTCACACAAAGATCCCCTGACAGATGCCCAATCTCAAAAGAAAGGCTAGTAATGAGGGAGACCATCTGGGTCTGGCTTTGGACTCCTGTAGAGTTGAGTGGATGCGGCATTTGTGGGCTCAGGGTCTCAGCTGTCCCTTCAGGACTTGCAGTGCCCAGGACCATGGGTATCCTGCAGAACCCACGGGAGTGTTTCCGGGGTGATCCCACCCAGGGGTTTCCTAGCATCCTCCATGTGGTCTCTTGTGTGGCCAGACAGTTCCTAAGCACCGAGGCTGTGACCAGCGTCCACAAAGGCCTCTCATAACCCTGGGCAGGCGCCGATCACTTCATGTGCTGCGATGCACCAGGCCCAGGAATCTTACTAGGTCAGCGACGTGCTCATTTGGCAGAAGCAGCAGCTGACACAGATGAAGTTCCAGCAGCACAAGCTAAGAAGCCGATGGAGGCTCGATTTGCATCATTTTTGCTCGTCCCTGAGTCCCTGTGCATGGCCGCAGTGATGCTGCCACTCTGGGTGGGGGGATGGCGAGTAAGTGGACGAAGCGGCTGCTCTTGGGACGGGGAGGGGGGAAGAGGGTCACATCAACTGCCCGGAGGCAGAGGACAGCAGGCCCCTCACCCCCTGGCCTTGTAATTACCCCGAGTGTAAACACCTTCCAAAGTGCCATGTGCATAATCAGACACCGCTCACATCTGAAAGCCCGAAAGCCCTGCCAGCCTCCTCCCACCGCACCAAGTGGGATCCTATGTACTAAGCCATACTTATAATTTTCTCCCTGGTTTCGCTTGGGTTTCCTTTAATAATGTTTGATTGTAATTAAAAATCAGTGTGGATGTGGAATAGATGAAAAACCAAAATTGTTCTCTTTTGTCTTTTAGGAAAGTGACAGTCACAAAAAATGCTTGATATAATCAATTCACTTTTCCCCCCATTGAACTAGCATTTTATCAACCACAAATATGTATCTCCACATCAGACAGGCACTGCAGCTCTGCGGCCAAGCAATCGGACTGAAGTCTCTGCCAAGGAAGCATCAAAGCTTTCGGGGCATCTATTGATGCGCTGGGTTCATAGCTCAGGGAAGGCGGGGCAGGCAGAGAAGCCAGCCGCGGAATCGCTCCAGGCTATGCTTTCAAAATGGGCTCAATCTACAGGCTGGGATGCTCACATATAAAACAGACCTCAGCCCCGAGCTGGCTGAGCAGATCGAGGTGTTTTTTGAAATAGTAGACAACATTTACTGTTTCTGAAACTCCTATCTCCTTGTGAGTTATGCAATTTAATTCTCGAAGTGCCTCCCAAAGCTGCGTTTTTAGCTTTTCTTTGTATCCCCGTCCCTGTCTGCAGATCATGGTGATTACATTTCTTGTGGGGAGTTGGTCCAGCTGTACGATGCAGCTTCACTCTTCCTGCATCTCTTTCCCTTCTGTCTCCCTTTCCCTTCCATTTCTTGGCTTCTTTTTTCAAAAGGTTCATCTCCCTATTTCTAATGAACCATCTTTTATTTTGCCCTTTAAATGGTCTCTATTCTAGTCTCTCCTTGCAGTATTTAAGCACGGATGTCTGGTTTCTTTCCTCTAACATCCTGGTCCCAAGGTGCTTGCCTTTCTCTACAAGTGACTCAAGTTTATCCTTCTTTATGGCAGAGCAGTGCTCCACCACGTGTGAACACTGCATCTCCTTTATCCGCTCACCTGTGATGCACGTACAGGCTGCTTCCAACATGCAGCTGTTGTGAGTTGTGCTGCTGTAAACAGCTGTGCGTGGGTCACCGAGACGGACGCTCTCTATGGTCAGACACCACCATCCCGGTGACAGCCAAGCTTGGAAGGCTTGTATGTCCTCACAGCAGTCTGATCCTGTAGTCTGATCCGAGTCTGTGTGCCAGTCTGGATATCTTTGTGATAGCAGCATAAGACCTGCCATCTTCCTTCAGCCCTGTTGTGGACGGGATTGGCAGGTTCTGAAATCTCACCCTGCCTTTCAGGTGGGAGTGAGTGGCAGCTTCGAGGGGCATCTCAGACCTGAGCCTGGAGCAGCCTGTCTGCTGGGTCACCCATGTCCTGGTCTGGAGCATCCCAGCCCTCCACTTGGGAGGCAGCAAGGGAGTGATGAGATGAGATGTCCTTCCTCCCCAGTCGCTCAGAGCTGTCACTGGCCTGGGATCACCATGTCGCCCCTCCCTAATTACCCTGAGAGTGAACATTGGGACAGATGGTTGGGGTCCCACTGGGTGACAGCCTCATCGGGACGCTGGTCCTCCCTGAGTGGGCATCAGAGGGGAGGCTGTGTGTGGGCTGGGTGGTCGCCAGTGCAAATCGGCACCTGAGGTGGTGTGGGGGAGCAGGTAGTGGCTGTCAGACCTCTAGTCCTCCTGCTGGGATGGAGCAGGCCCTGGTGTCACTAGAGCACCCTCCTCCTGAGGACCAGGCACCAAGGCTAAAAAACAAGGCCCATGTCCCACCAGCTGCCCATAGCACCAAGGCAGACTCCACACTCTCCTCCTGGTCTCCCGAGTCCCTCCCTGTCCAAGCGGAGGTCCTCCAGGATGCCCACTGTCCGGGACAGTCCTTTCCTCCTGGTCAGCGCCAGGCAGGACCCAACTCTTCCCAACTGCATTCCGGCTGCTCGCCTGCAAACAGTCTGGTTGTTTGGCAGCAGACAGGGTGTTAATTTTTAGATGATACATCTTCACACTCCCCCATTCTAAAATACGGATTTTATTTCCTCTTGTATGGAAAATGCGCTTCTGAGCTCAAATGTTAGATGGAAAAGACCTGCTGGTGGTGGGCGGGGCTCAGTCCCGAGGACAGGACATTCTGCAGCTTCACAGCCCTCCCTGCTCAGTAGAAGCAGCTCCGAGAGAGAATGCATGAAGGAAGGAGCGGACAGGAGGGAGGTGGCCTCTGGGACCCACTCCTGCCCCCTGGGGAATCTCCAGGCAGGTGAGCTGTGTGCGGGGCAGGGCAGGGCTGGAAGAGGGACTCAGAGGGCTGCACCGGAAGGACCCAGGCCTGAGATCAATCGATTCCTGCCTGATGGGCTAAACGACTGTCTCTCCACCGGGAAAAGCATCTTCTGACCTGAAACATGAAGATTACTTTTTCCTCGAGTATACGTTTTTTATAGAACACACAGCACTTTGAATTCCTCAGTCTCCACCATCTGTAGAACTCAATTTCTGTTTGGTAAAAAAAAAAAAAAAAAAAATTGCTGACATCTGTTAAAACCCTAATATCTCCACCACCATGTAAAATGTTAACTCAAGCTCCAACGTCTTGTTAAATTGCCTGAGTTTTAAAATAATATTATACTTATGGTTTTGCTCAAACCTTGCCATGATACTATTATTTAACCCTTCAGATATTCAAAACTGGTCACTAAGAATGATTATGACCCCAAATGAAATCAGACATGGACTGTTCCTCTTTATACCACAGTCCAAAAGATTTTTCTAAAAACCACCAAGAATTTGGAGCTGCGAAGGAGGCTGATGGGCTGCTGGAGAGTCAGGAACTGGGTTAAGGCTGGGGTGGTGGGACGGTCCTCAGAGAGACCTGCTGGGACAAACCCAGGCAGCGGGCAGGCAGGGCATGGCTTGGGTTTACCGCATGGAGAGAAAGTGGACCAATGCCCACGTGGCATAAGGGGCACCCAGGTCCCCCCACCTGGCCCCGCTTCCACTCTGTGGGTGACAGGCCAGGGTCCAGGTGCCTCCCCCACCCTGCCGAGGGCTCAGACTCCGTCCCCACCATTCATGCTGGGGTGTCAGGGCATGGCGGCCCTGATGGGGATCCACACCCATTCCCATGGGGTAGAGAAAGGGAGCCCCTTCGGGCCACGGCACCTCCTGGACCCCAGCCTGGGCCCCTATGTGGGGCTTTTGGTTTGCTCCCGTGAGGAGCGAGCCAAGCTGGCGGGGCTCTCAGCAGCACCAAGGCATGTGCTGTCTTGGTTCACCCCCCTACTTCTTCCTCAGGTGCCTGGTCACTGTGGGCTTCTGGGAAACCTCAGTCCAGAAGCTCCTGTCTCGAATCCTAGAGGCTGGACCAGGGTGGTGGCTGAGAGGGTCTCTTCCTGGTGGGCTTTGCGTGGTGGAGGAGACTGGAGAGCTCCCTGGAGCCCTCTAGGACTCCAGCCTGGGGTCCCTCTTAGCAGGCCTCCTACCATGGCCCAATTCCTTCTGATGGCACCACCTCCTGTGCCATCATATTGGGGGATCAGGTTTCAAGATAGGAATCTTGGGGAGACAAGCCTTCCACCAGCACTGCAGGTGCCCACAGCAGCTGTCCAGGCCTGTCTGCCATGCTCCTGTGAGCATGGTACCCACGCTGCCCTGCTCCCTGCTTGGTGTGTGGACACTGTGGACTTGGGCCTGCATGGCTGTGGGTAAAGATGGTGCAGGAGACTCCCCTGAAAGCCAGGTCAAACTACCTGCCACTCGCCCAGCTCTCCTCAGGTTAGTCACTGCCTTTGGTGCTTGGCATGGCCACAGGGGACCTGTGACCATAGGGACACAGCATGGCTAGCCCCTGGGCCAGGGAGCTTCTAACCCAGGGACACTGTGTTCTGCTCTGAATTGGTCTGGTGGACAGAGCTGGCATCTCCCACTGCCCAACTCTATGTCCCAGGAGTGGGTCCCTTGTCTTCTGTACCCCTCCTGAGTGAGGGTCAGTGAGGTACAGTGCTGGCTATTTGATAATGTCAAATTATCAAACAAAGATGCCCCTGTTTGTTCCATGCTTGTCTGTGCCACCAGACACCTGAGACCACACAGCCATGGAGACCACACTGTCCACTCTGTGCCTTGGGACCAAATGTTCATTGACCCTGGCTCTCTGTAAGTCTGCAGCAGCCTTTCCCCAAGGGGGACAGAGACAGGTTTATGATCCTGGCCATCCCTCAGTCCCTTCTCCCAGCTCCTATCCACACCTGGTGGGGCATTCCAGACAGAAACCATGGCTTTGCAGCTGAGATCTGGGTCCCTGGTGCAGGTGACGATTTCTAAAGCACAGGCTTCCTTATCCACAACTGTGGGTGGTACATGACAGAGCACAGCAGACCCTCCAGTGTAGGGAGGAGAAATAAAGACGAGTGAAGGTTGACTTTCCACCTGTGATAAAGGCTCTCTGGGGAAGCAGAAGCTTTGTGTGGGTCTCTGGCCGTTCTGCTGGCCCACAGGTCACCTGAGGGATGGCGGAGCAAACTGGTGTCAGCCGCACTTGCATCCATTGCTCTGAGCTCCCTCCAGCTCCTATGGGCCCTGAACATCAAAGGTTCAGGGCCTGCAAGCTCGGGAGCTCTTGTGGTGACCACTGCCAGCACCAGGCAAGGCAAATGGGGACAGGTGTGGGGCAGGCAGGCTGGGAACAGTGTGTCTGGTGCTGCTGGGAAGGGGACATGAGGGGAAGTGGGTGTCAGAGTGAGCCTGGGGGGGCAGCTGGCTCCAGTAATGGCATCTGACAGTACCACGCACTGTCACAGAGAGGGAGAGAAGGTGTGAGTGTTGTCCAGTGTGGACAGCACCAGAAGTCGTGTAGTCAGCTCAGCGGAGCACGCATGGCTATCTGTCTGCTCACACACACTGCCCGTCCCATCCCTGAGCTGGCCTCTGCCAGGATGGTGTGGGTAGAAATCCAGCTCCCTGCTTCGCCGGAATGGCGCTGGCTGCACTTTGCCCTGGTTCTCCTGCCAGCACAGGCAGAGGCTGACTTTGCTGAAACCGTGTCCTTGCAGGGCTTCTCTTCACTGCCGGAGCCTGTGTGACCCTTGTGGGCTTGTCCTGGGCCCCCCCGCACACTTGTGCACATGTCCTGCATACCCACGTGCACTCACTCTGTGCTCTCACGCACACCCTGCATACCCACCTGCAATGCGCTTCACACCTGTGTGCACATGCCTTCACACACACACCCTGTACACCCACATACATGCCCTGTCCACCTGCCCAAACCTGCCCTACACACCCATGCATGCACATACCCTGTGCTGTTGTGCACACACATGTCCTGCACACCCACCTGCACATGTCCTGAACACCTGAGTGCACATACCTTGGACACCCACTTACACACACCCTGCACACATGCACACACCCCTCCTCCCAGGGCCCCTCCCAGTGGTGTACACAAGAGTGGCCCAAATTAAAACATAGATGCAGGAAATCGAACACAGTTACAGAGCCGAGATGTGGAAGGAAACAAGCACTAGTCAAGCAGTGATCCCAAAAGAAAGAGAATCCAAGGATGGCTAGGACATTTCATGATGTAGAAAGTGACACATGGGAGACCTGGGCCTGGTGTGGCTCCAGCTTGTCCGTCCAGGACAGAGCAGCAGGGCGAGCCTGGTCCTCCACTGATGTCCCTGCTGGGTATGCGGTGACCTCAGAACACGGTGTGCATTTCCGTTAAAATGTCTGTCACAGTAACACATGGTCACGGCTCCAGTCCTCGCCTTCCCTCCGCACACACTCAGCCCTGGTCCTGGCACCTTCTGTGGCAGCTCCGGAGTCGCTGACCTGAGTGTCTTTAGCTGCACTGTGCTGGCCACCTCCATGTCCTTCACTGATCCAAAATGTCTCCCTTTCATGGTCACCTTGACTCTGGGAAGAGCCAATGCCAGATCCCATGAGTAAGCTGGGTGAAGAGGCACTGCCGTGGGGTTTTTATTTGACAGAAATTGCTGTAAATGATTCATCAAACAGATCGATCATAAAATACATGATGCTTATGTTAAAAATGTAGCTGCAAAATATGCATCACCTATTCCTTTTGCATTCTCTCTCTCTGTCTCTCTCTCTGTCTCTCTCGTGATGCTGTGCTGGCATTGGACAAAAACCTCTCCTATACTCGCCGAGTACCCCACTTCTGAGCTACACTCCCCACCCTGCACACTTCCATGTGCCCCTCAAGATACTGACAATACTCTACTACTTGACATGCTTATTCTGTGGTCTTGGCGATGTGTCTTTTCCCTCATGCGTTATTTAAACACCCACCGTATCTTTCAATCACCCTGGTATCTACATCAGCAGGTCCAGGCCGGTCACAGTCCAGTACTTCATATAGCATTTCATGGTGCATGTTCCTGAACACTTGTGAACCTGTGAAATTATGAAAAGTGGGGACAATTTCCGATTGAAATCTTGGAGAATAAAGTTGGCCAAATGTCACCTTGATTTCCAAAAAAGGCAAACATATAGAATGGCAAACTTAATTGTTAACGGCTTCCAAGCTTCAAGAATAGATTAGCAAAGAGATGCACTTAGAAAATAATATGGTAATCACAGGGGCCTCACAGAGAATCTTGACTTTTTTTTTTATTATTTTTGAGACAGGGTCTTGTCATGCAGTACAGGCTGGTCTTGAGCTCACACTGTCACCCAGGCTGGCCTTGCACTTGCAGCAATCCTCCTGCCTCAGCCTCCCTAGTGCTGGGGTTACAGGTGGGCACCACCACACCCCGCCAGGCTTCTCATCTCCGTGTGGAATATTAGAGGGAATGTCCTGGCCACAGTGGGTGGTTATCAGGTGCTTGGTAAAGGTTCACAAAGTCACCTTGAGGACAAGACAAGGAAACGACATTGATCACAGTGCCACCCATCCACAAGGTGAGGTCAGACCTGCAGAGTGTGAAATGTCCTCTCCAGGGGTGACGCGCCTGGGACAGCACCCTGTGCTTCCGTGCCGGATCCCCCAGCCTGCTTTTCTGTTTCCGGACCTCACCCTTCTCCACACACACAGCGTGTCCGAATGGACTCAGTGGCCTCAGCTGGAAGCGGAGGTGCGGCCTTCATGGGGACTCTAGTTCATGCCGGTTTCCCCCACCTGCAGGGGTCTTCCTGTCATGTCAGGCAGCTCTCACATCTGTCCGGGACTCCGCAGGAGGGAACCGCGGTCTGGAGCTGTGTGCCTGGCGTCCATAAACAGGGTCTGCCCTCTGCAAGTGACTCCATCTTTGAAGTGGGCACCCAAGGGCCCTGCCCTCTCTTCCATGCTCCTTAGGATGTGCCTGGGGACTGTTTGGCTTTCCCTTCCCTCTTCCCTCGGAGCTTCCCCATCTCCATCCCTAACAACTGTCCAGGAAGTGCTGTGCAGCCTCCTGGTCACCCTCCACGCTGAAGCCCAGACCTGCCCAGCCTCTCCCCTGTGTCACTCGTGCCACCTCTGAGGCCCAGGGATCCAGCCCAGCCCTGTGTTGGCTGCCCATGCCCTGCTCTGCCAAGCTTCCAGATGCAGAGATTCCAAGGACTGAGGTCCCAACCAGGGGCCTGGGCTTCAGGAGCCACCACCCTCGAGCTCATTGGAAGAAAGGTGCTGGATAAATGCGAAGCATTGTTGCTACTACAGCGAAGAAAAAGCAGCGGTGAGCTTGAGGTCTGTAACCAGGAGGCAAATCCAATGGCTTTGATGACAGGATTTCTATGGACACGCGAAACGCGGTGAGCGCGTGGACTGAAAGGCTGTGACTGGCCGGATTTTCCCCGTCAGGTCAGAATCCTCTCGTGTTTAGTTTTCGCTCCTTCTGTTCCTTTTCCCATCTCTGCTCCGACTCTGTTCTTAGGTAAATTGTAAGAGGGTAAGTGTCAGATTGATGGCTCCGAAACTGATACACTTCACTGTGTTCGTGGAGAAATCACGGCCCTGGGGGAGTAGGCTCACTCTCTTCTCACTAGATCGTGCCGAGAAGCCTCCCCAGCTCTGGGGCTCCCCCAAATTCTAGGCCCCAGAGTGCGTCCTGCAGCCTGGGAAAGAGCTTAGAATGCTCCAGGAGAAGGACCAATCGGCCCTGAGTCTTGGAAGGGAAGGCAGGAGGGGAAGAGCTATAAAATACTTTAGTGAGTTTATCTGCATAGTTTCGGTCTGCCCATAATGTTCTGAGAATTTACATGGTTTAAGAAAATCACTTCTTAAAATAAGGAATATTATTCTTGGGGAGCAGATCAGCCGCGCAGGCTCCTCTGGCTCTGTGCTCTCGACCTGCACCCTGTTTGTCACCAGCATTTGCTGCAGCGCCCGCCCTGTCGTGAAACTTGTCACCTGGACTGTGTTCTGCCTTGCTGCGGGAGGGTGCAGCAGACCGAAAGTGGCCACCGGCAGCAGTTAGGTTTTCATCTCTGCTCCATCAGCCACAAGGCAGCTAAGCCCCGCCCCCATACCTGCCTCAGTTTCCCTAGTGTACTATCTAGTAAATAACTTAAAGGAATAGACAGGAAACACATTTCCCTCAGTGACGCATGTACGTGAGGGAAGCAGGCTAAGGCTTTTGGGCTTTCAGACCCTTTACCGTATCCTCACTTCTTCCGTGTCCTGGCTTGGGACCCCTCCCAGTGGCACCGTTGCTTACCGAGTTTTCCTGTTCACTTTTGTTTTTCTCAGTTCACTGGGGAGCGGCTCTGCCCCATGGAGCTTGGTGCCCCCAATCCTGACTTGAGTGTATCTGCTAGCTTTCTGAGAATGCGAAGCTTCCAGGATGCATTTATGCTCACTTAGTGGATAATGGGTTTTTTAGCTGCAGTTTACTGAGGCTCCTCATGTCTATCCTATGGGTCTGAATTTTGGTTTAATATAAACTTTTCTGCTAATATTACTAGTAAATTAAAATTAAAACATGATGAGCAGAAAGTTTTACTTTTTGCGCTCATCTGGTCGGCTGGATTGAGTCGGTTGCCCAGGACATGGGGCACCAGGCACCACCGCGGGGGCGGGATGGGAGGACGTGATGACCGGGAGGCGGCTTCTCAGGCGCTTACTGCTGTCAGGGGCGTTGCACCCCAACTTGAGTCAGCGTGAATGCATTGGGATTCTCTTTGGTTTAACATTCACAGATGCCACCTGAAAACCCTTCCCACCCTTTGATTTGAAAACTGGGTTTGCGGGGTTTTCCCATGTCAATTCCCAACTGCCTCGGAAGTAGATGTCCTGAGCATAGCACAAACTGGAAAGACAGGGACCTTGTCCCTCACTGCAGAGGACAGTCTGAAGGACAGTGAAAGGGTCTTTGGCTGGTAAGAGAAGTCCTTGGAGACATCTGTGACATGCACGGGGCGCCAGGAGACCATGTTTGAAAAGATCCCAAAGTCACTGCACAGGGCAGGGCATGGTGCTGAGCTCTGTCTTCTGTCCCTGCCACCTAGGAGGGCTCCTCAGTGGTCTCTCCTATGGGGTGGCCCTCAAGGGCTCACTGTGGCCGCCTCCCAGCCCCCCCCACATCTGCTTCCCAAGTGACAAATCAAACTGCCTGCGGGGCTGGAGTGGCTGCCGCCAGCACACATGGCCGACATGTGACGCTGTGGTCTCCTGCGTTTCGACGCATTCCTCTGGGACACAGGGACAGCAGTGTTCGTCGGTCACCACAGAGTTCTGTGGGCTGCCAGACAGCTCAGAGCTGCAGGAAACCTCCTGTGGGTTCCCTGGACGCTTAGCATTCTTCAGCAGCCGACAGCCCCCCAGTAGCGCTGTGCAAACAGGCCATGCTCTGCAGGAGAACGCCTCCCTTGGGGGTGAGGGGACCCCAGAAAAGCTGGGAGGGGCAGGGACGCCAGAAAAACCCAGGCTGCCTGCCGCCTCCTCCCCCTCTTCCTTCTCCTCCTCCTTCTCCTCCCCCTTTTCCTCCTCTTCCCCCTCTTCCTCCTCCTCCTCCTCCCCCTCTTCCTCCTCCTCCTCCTCCTACTCCTCGCTGAGCTGCAGAGCTGCAGAACAGGGCAGACAGGACTGCACAGGGACTCAGGATGGGGGAGGAGGGAACCTCAGGGACCTCGACTTCCTCTTCCTCGTCCAAGCCCACCTCGCCCACCTCGGCCCCTCCGCCCTGCGGGGTTTGTGTTCAGCGTCAAATTAAGTGTTCATGACAGCTAACCGCAAGTTATTAAATGTGATTCACCACCACATCTCCGCGCCTTCCTCGCTGGTGGGTCAGAGTAACCGCTTAGACAAACCGTTTGATTCATGGCATCCATACAAAGAGCCTTTCAGAAGGAGAGAGAGGCCTTCTCAGCCCTGAGCTGAAAATTGTTTTATTTCCACGATTCTCTTAAACAGGTCAGGGAGCTGAATGAAACCCCAAATCCTTTCTGACTGCTTAGCTGTGAAGTCTCAACCGTTTCAGAGCTGGAGCGAGGGCTGTGGATTGCCACGTCAGCGGAAATTTAGGAAATCAGTGTCAGAAGTGAACTCGTGTTTGACAAGTGAGACCAGCGGTCTGCGGCCCTAGGAAGGTGGCGATCTTTTCGTGTTTAATGCTCCTAATAATCGGGTTTCCTGTCACAGATGGGCGGTGTTGTGCTGGTAGCTCTGCTTGAGGGGAGGTGAGGAATCAGGGCAGTGCTTTTGCTGGCACTAGCGTTTCTCCAGCTTGCATCTGAGACAGTGGGCAGCAGTCTTCAGGTGCCAGGCACCTGGGTCCCTGCTCCCTAGGTCATCAGTCAGGCTCCACCCTTGCCCGGGTAAGCACCCTCTTTGCTGGGTGCTGAGTGCTGGGTGCAGACCCTCACTCACTCACTGGGACTTCACTCACCCTCGGCTTGGCTGCGTGACCTTCCGGCTCTGCCCTGGACAGGTTCTGGGGAGCGCACACCCTGGCCTTTGTTCTGGGGCAGGGCGTGGAGAGTCGCCATCTGTTCATAGTTGGCATCCAGATCTCATAGGTTGCACAGGGCCCCCAGGCTGATTGAATTTAAGAGGGGACCGAGTTCGTGTGGGATAAACTCAGATCTAACTTGTCATCTCTCTGCCAAGAGCATGTAATTCATTTTCTTATTACCAACATAGACTATTAGAAAATAAGCTAGCTATGTAACAAATTGAAGTCTAAGAAAATATCCATATTAGGAAACCTAGTTCGATGATTAAATTAAGCAAGGATTACTTTGGCGTGAATAATTCAACAATCTGCTTTTCTGTCCTGAAAAATGAGTTCAGTGAGCCTGTGCTCGTAATATTTAACGGCTTGGTGTTCAGGGTTCTGGGTTCTTGCCCTCTCTATCGGTGTCCTGCTGTCTTGTTTTAGTGTCACCTCGCTGTCATCTGTGACATCAAGTCAAACTGAAGTCTCCCCAGGGGGGCGGGACCCTCTCCCTGCAGGCGGGCTTGTCTGTTTCCCCAGTGCACCCGGCTCCGGCGCAAGGGGTAGAAGGGGGAATTGAAAGCCTTAGGTCACTGAAAATGCGGTCGGAGGACGGCCCCCCAAGATTTGCAGGGCTACAACAAAACCAAATTTCCTGTTTCAGTCTCAAGCCACAGACTATTCCGCTTTTGTCCTTTCTGAAAAGTCCGGACGATTTCACTCTTCTCAATTTTAAATAGAGTGGGGAAGCTATCCAATCTTTTATGAGTTCATATATTGCTAAAGTATCACTCTTTTAAAAAATAATGTTTACTTTAGTTCATTTACCACACCTTTGCTCAGGATGTATGCTGCAAATAGTCTGTCATTGTTGTCATTTTAGTGAATGCTGACCAGTTTATTTTTTCTCTTCTGCTCAAGTATGGAGCTAAGAGTAAACCTTAGACACTGGAAGGCTTAGATTACAGTAATCAGCATTTTTAGGGTAATTTAATAAAAGAGTTCATGCTGTCTGAAAGAGGAAAAGCAATTTTTACTCAGAAAAGTTTCACTAATAATAATAAAAGTGATTGAAAGACAGGAATAACTGGGTCTTCTCCGACGTGGCTCGCGGGAGGCCTGCGTGGTCGGTAACTTCCGGCCCCCCACAAGCGCTGGATGCAGCCTGGGCGGCCAGGGAGGAGGGTTGAAGTTCAACAAAAATCATTTCGCCACATTATGGAAGGTAACGAAGCCCTAGGGTTCAAAACTACCCAACTCACATGATGAGTATTAGAGGGATAAGAAACTTGGAAGGTCTATTAATTCCCCAAATCGGTATTAGCAGTTTCCAGAATTCGTAGTATTTTAGGATTCGCCCTAGACGCTTCTGAGCGCTGCCCGGCTGGGCTGTGCGTCCCGGGCAGGCGCCGTCTCGGTCCGCTCCGGGCCCCTCTCTCCTGGACGCAGAGTCCAGCTGCGAGCGTGGCCTTCACGCACTTTGCGCCCTTCAGAGAAACCAGGAGGGAAAATGCCTACACAGGGTGCCAGGCAGAATGCCTTCCTTCCGCCGATCATTTGATAAGGGCCTAGCAAGTTCTAGGAAGGGAAAGGGGGGCCACGGGCAGAGCTGGTGGCCTCTGACACGCAGTAGGAACCACAGGAGCCTGGTGAAGAGCGGTGGGGAGAAGCGTGGGCAGAGGTCAGCCCAGAAGGCCACGGGGAGCTTGCCGCAGCGCATGCGGAGGGAAGGGAGGGAGGGGAGGAGGGAAGGAGAGGAAGGGAGGAGCGAGGGAGGAAGGAAAGGAGGAGTGGACTGAAGGCCGAGTGAGGTTGCCTGGTCAGACATGTGCTATGGGCTAAGAGCCTCTCCACAGTCCTCCAAGGTGGGCGCCGTCTTTGCCCCTCTTTGGGGAGGAAGAAGTTGACCCGAGGTCTCACAGCCAGGGAATGCAGAGCCAGGGTCAAGCCCAGAAGTCTGGCAGGAGAGCCCCACTTTCCACTGCTTTATGGGGAGACCAGGACAGATAGCGCATCCTTGGTGCTAAGGGTGAGGAAGCCATGGGAATGTTCCAGCAGCCCCCAGAGGGGAACAAGCAGCTGCCAGCAGTGTGGACCATGGTCAGAGAGGGGCCAACCTAGGATGGCGAGGAGGGTGGGCAGAAGCAGTGCTTTAGAACACGTGCGGTTAGAGGGCAGAAGCGCGGTAGCATCAAAGATGGCCGCCTATGGCTCTTCCTCCTTTTCCTCTTCCTTGTTCTCTCCCGTCCTCTTCCCCCTCCCCCTCCCTCCTCGAGACCCCCATTTCCAAGTAAGAGTGCAGGGTTCTGCTACCCTTCCAAGACCCAGGACAGGGACATGGCTGAGTACCCCAGGCCAAAGCCAGTCACCCAACTGTCCTTGAGGCGCCCTCCCTCCTCCTTGTCCCTCTGGAAGTCCTTCTAAGGGGTTGTCAGGTGTATCTGTCCAGGGAGCAGAACAGACCAGACCCATCCTTGCTTGGAGAAATCAGGCGTTCCGGTGCATTGGTGACCATGACGTCCATAAGCACCCGGGTCCTCTGGGGGAGGAGGAAGGGAAAAGGGACCTGGGGGCACCAGGACCTGCCAGGGGGTCACACACCTCACTGGACCGTTGCCTGCACAAGGACAGAGGTGCCCTCCTCTGGGCACAGGCGGGCCGTACACGGGCCTGTGTTGCTTAGGTGCATGGTGCAGGGTGCCTGAAAGACTGGGTATTCCCAAGTGTTCCCTAGCAGTTCCCAGCCCCAGCTCCGCTGAGGCTGGTGAAGGTGACCTCTTCCCAGGGCTTTGCCAGCATCGAGAATTTTCTCTCATCCATACTTTTTGACAGTTGAATGGGCTGGAGACAGGAAATCTCTAGTTTTAAGTGCAGTTTCAAGACTACTAGGAAGGGAGAAGATCTCTCTGTTTAATAACCATGTGTATTTTATAGACGAGGAAGCTGATGTTAAATAATCTTTCCGATATTGCACAGCTCACAGTGGGGAGAATCAGACCCAAAGTCAAACACAAACCCACCCACTGTCACCTCTTTCCTTCCACCTCTTCAGCCTCAGGGTGTGGAGATCAGGCCTTTCCTAACCCGAGCCTCGCAGCTTTCCCTCACTCTCACCAGCTCGGATTCTGAGAGCTTGGACCCGGCAGCTCTGGTCTGCTGCTTTCCTTCCAGTGTCTTCCGCTGTGCCTGCCTCATGGGTGGCCCAGTATGGTCCCCAACAACTGTGACTGAGTGAATACCAAATACCAGAGAGAAGGCAGGCGCCCTGGGTCCCAGGGAAGAGAGACCAGGGCTGTGGGACAGGTGTCACCACAGCTACTCACCGCCAGGGGCAGGGGCTGGCCAGTTCTCCTCACACTCACCGCTCTTTGTGGGGCACTCAGGGAAGGGGGAGCTGTCTACACCCTGACCAGCTGGCGAGCAAGCCCACCTGGTGCTGGCCATGGTGAGTTTTGTCAAGGCAGAACCTGGCCTGTGTGTGTGAGGTTAGGTGGGGACCCTCGGCACTCTGGGGCCCCTGGAAGACAAGTGTCCCTAAGCACCGACCTTGTCCCCTGCTTCAGAGCTCCCAGACAGAGGACTTAGGTGTGTTCCTAAGTCCTTGCTCACTATTCCCACCCATTGTGCCTGTGACTGTGCACTCAGGTCCTGCCTGTGCGTGCATGCATGTGCACTTCTCACGGGAAGGAGCAGATGCTGATGTCCAAGGCAGGGGGGCCTGCCCAGCTGAGGGACTGTCCTGCTTGGCCAGGGGACTGTCCCTCACCCCACTACCCTCTTCAGAGGGTGGAGTTATAGGGGCCACTCGGGGGGACAGAGCCACCTCCCACCCTGAGCCTCCACCTTGCCAAGCCCCCTTTCCCTTCAGAAATAGCAGGTGCACAGGCCTGGGATGGAAGGTGGACACCTTGGGGGCCACTCCCTGGCCCCCAGTGCAGCTGTGGTGGGGAGGACTGCACCGTGGACCCTTGGCTTGTGTGTCCCTCACCGGTTTCCCGGCTATCACCCCAACCCCAGAAGGACCCCTGTTATCGCCCCTGCTGCAAAGCTGGGGAAACTGAGTCATGGGGATGCTGAGAGGCTTGGCCTGACACACCGGCACAGCAGACACAGCAGCTGCCTGCACCATCTTCATCCCAGCCGGCACCCCGCCTGCCCCCGCCCCGCCTGGCGCCCACCCCTGCCCTGGTGCCTGTGTTGTCAGAAGTGCCTTTGGCAGGAGGCCACAGAGGTCCACCCTCTCCGCTCACCCTGCCCAGCCCCAGGGCCTCCCCACAGGGGCTTCTGCCTCTTAAAGGAGGCTAGGAAGAAGAGGAAGAGAGCAGTGGGAGAGGACACCGCTAACTCCAGTGGGGCTTAGATTTGAACCCAGCCAGGAGCAGATTAGGCCCCAGTGTACCCAGTGGAGGACGGTGGCTGGCGGGCCAGGGAGGGAGAGAGGCCAAGCTGCCCAGGTCCCTGAGTCGTGAGCAAAGTGCCGGGGCTCCAGCAATCTCTCCCCCCAGCCCCCCCGCCCCATGCACGTGTGGCCCAGGAGACACGGCCCTGGCCTTTGTGTCTGACCCCAGCGCTGGCCCTGCCAGCCGCCCACTGGTTCCCTGCAGCCCTCATTTCCCACATCCCAGCTCTATCCAGGGCCTGCGCCGTCCCTGGCAGTGGCTCAGGCCCGGAGGCCAGGCTGCTGGAGACCCGGGCCCTGTTGGAGGGGCTCGAAGCCCTGCTGGGGGCTGTGTCACCCCCGCCCTCAGCTCAGGTTTCAGGGACTGTCCCCTGCTGGCCCTAGCATCCCTTCCTCCTCCTTCACCCCTCCACACAGCTTCCTGCGTGGCTGACCCCTGGCTCTCCTGTCCGGGGCCTCTTGCCCTCTCCCAGCACCGACAGCCGTCCCCAGGCAGCAAAGTCTGCACTGCTGACACAGTTTCTGTGTCCCTGACTGAAGCTGCACTGGGAGCAGCAGCCATGGGACGGAGGGTGTGGAGGACGGAGTGGGATGTGGGGCTCCCCTGCTCCCACGTGGGGACCCGGAGGCGCCAGGACGCAAGCCCAGGAGAGCCGCGGTCTCCAGACTCGGGCGGGGAGCGGGACTGCGCCCCTGCACCGGCCGGCTGCCCCTCGGGGCGGCGCTGTCCCGCGGCGCTGCGCCCTCCCGCGCCGCCGCCTGGCGCGAGCCTCCCTGCCGCTCGGCTTTATGAAAACCAGACTCGCGCAGTGTCCTACGTTTTGCTGCATCAAAAAGAAGTTTAAATATTTTTGTTTAATGTGGAAATATTTTTAGATGATGAAGATGATTAAGTGTTGAAAATGTAGCGATCTGTTTGGCACCGAGAGAAAAGAAATATGAAGAATTTTTAATAAAAATCTGACCACATTGGTGTTGGAACAGAATCTGTCTGAAATACAAGACAGATACTTTATCCCACGGGCTAAGCTGACTTTACTAATAGCTTTGGACAGTTACAGGTGTAATTTTAGCTACCAGAGGGAACACAAATTGTGTTATAAGAATGCAATAGAAACAATGAGAAATACAATTAAAGTTTTTTTAAAAATCGAATATAAAGTTAGCAGAGCTGATACAAAGCATATTTTTGTAGCCTTGCACCAACAAAGTATGTGAATCTGAGCCGTTATGAAAGTCAGATCTGTATGCGGGGCTTCTCACGTGAGGGGTGTGAAGGTGTTTGCCCTGCTCTACTGTAAACATCCCACAAAGCGCACAGGTAACAGAATTATGCTGGATACACGGTTCACAGAAGTAAATGTTTCAGAAAATACCAGAAAAAGGAAGGAAGGAAACAGGGAGGCAGGGAGGAAAGAAAGAAGGCAAAAGAAAAAAGAGGAGGGAGAAAGGGGTGAGGGTGGTCGGGGGAAGGGGCTCCTGCCGCGCCTCCCTGGGCCTGCATGGCCAGCAAAGATGCCTCTATTTTTTGCCTACGTGGCTTTAATTTACCATTGTGTGATGCAGTATGTGTGGGGAAAATATGTGGAGTGAAAGCTTTTATGTGTTTTTTTGATTAAAAAAAAAGTCAGTGCCACCAGCCCATGAGTGCTCCTAAAATAAAATAACAAAGCAGTTGTGTGTGTGTGTGTGTGTGTGCGCGCGCGTGCGTGCACATGTGCCCACGCACACGTGGAAAGGAAAACTCTGGGTAAGGAAACAGATTTAAGTTTCAAGTTTCCAAGAATCTATTTAAATGACAGCAAGAAAAAAATATTGAAAAAGTGATGAAAAATATCCCAGCAGGATCCTGTCAGAAAGCCACCTCACTTCCGGTGGTTTAACTCATGTAATGTAATTTCCACAGCCTTTCCAGTATGTGGGCGCCCTCCCTGCCAGCGACAGTCCCAAGACTCGGAATCTAAGGCTCCGCCGGGCTCGGGGAGGCGGGAGTTTCCAGAAAAGTCTGGTAATTGCCCGCTCGGGACTCAAACCCAGTGACAGGGAATCATCCTCTCTTTCCCTAAGTGACACTGGCATGTGGTCTGCACCAGGCACTGGAAGAGGCAAGTGTGTCAACTCAGAAGGCGTCTACACAGCAGGCAGCAGTGCTGTCCACTGAGGCGGGCTTCCAGGCGGGGCTGGTGGCAGGGAGGCGCTGTGTCCACACTGTGGGCTCTGACAGAGGCATCATGGACTGGCACACACCAGCTGTGCGCTGTCTCCAACCGTCCCCAGTCAGTACCCCTTGGGAATGCTGCTGGCCATTCTGGCTGCACCTGACGATGCTGTCGCCCCACCTTTGAGGTTGGCCTGTCCCTGAGCACCCTGTCCCACTGGAGTCACCTTGTGAGTGTCCTTGCTGTGTGGAAACCCTTTCAACACGAGCAGAGAAGCTTCGAGACCTCATCTCTGCCAAGGACAGCAGGCTGCCTTGCAGGTGCAGATGTGACTTGAGGTCCCCTAGGTGACCGCACTGGGAGACAGCGCCAAGTCAGTGCGGAGGCGTCTCTGGGATCGTGCTCTCGACCCCAGCTCTGCAGGACAGGAAAGCAGCAGCACGGAGTGAGCAGAGACCTCTGTCTTCTGCTCATGGCAGCTTAACAAGGGATTCGCCCTGGCCACTCCTCGTACCTGGCTTCATACCTCGCTCCGGATGGATCCAGGCAGTGGCGCAGGAAGGCCTGTGGGAGTGCGCCCTGTCCAGGTCCTTGGTGCCAGTTTTCCCTTGAAGTCTGGCTTAGAATAGGAGCAAATGCCTCTTATAACTAGTTTCTAAAATACAAAGCCTGGTGTGCAGGCCCGTGACTTGATGGGCCGCCCAGAGGGAAGAGGAACTGTTTAGTCGTCTGCTGAAGTCAGATGCAAGCCCAAGTTTAATAATTAAAGGAGGAAACCTGCACATCTGCTTGATCATCACACCTGCCCATCTCTCCAGACACCCGTGTGTGGCTTGAAACTCTCCTTGTCAAGTGGCACAAGTGCATGTTTTGCTGGGGCAGGAAGCAGAGTTTGTGCTGTGAAGTCGCTGCCTGAGGACCATGCAGTCGGTGGTGAAAGCATCCCTAGGGGTCACAGGACCTGGACACCGCAGAAGGGGACCAACCCTTGCACCCTTTGAGAGGTCTGTGTTTTCCGGTGACTTTCTTTTCCCACCTGGAATCAGCCTCACAGAACCACCGCTGTGGCTGCATGCGGTGCAGGGTCCCCCGTGCCCTCTGGTGTGTCACATGCTGGGGACAAAGCTTCCATGACGAGTCTGCCCAGGTGCTGGCTCCAGCTTGGCACCTGGGTTTCTTGGCCTTGGCTGTGAAGGCCCGTGAGGACAGTCATAGAGGGGACCTGGTCATGACAGGATTTCAGAGTCCACGGCACGAACAATTGCATCTTTTAAAAAGAGAAGTGGCTTTTACATGCGCCCTAATATCTTGTACTCCTGCTCACCCAGATGACATACCCCTGGGGAAAATGTTAAAGACCAGACTGGAGAAAATTTCTGGAACTTGAGCAGAAGCCTGCGTCCCATGATGGCTGCCTCTAAGAGAGCTTCGTGACACCGCCAGCCGGACTCGGGGTCAGCGCCAAGAAGGGGCGACAGCCACGAGCAGGGCTTTCGCTCACGGTTTCCCTCCTATACCGGTTCCCTGTTTGAGCCCTGTGCAAGCCTGATCGGGTTCTCAGTGCCCAGTAAGCAAGGAGCGAGGCCTGGGCTTGCCTTCGTCCCAGAAAGGCTCTGTGCACACCCGGATGCCAGCACCCATCGCAGGCACCCCCTCCCGGGCCTCTGGCCCATAGGCTCCTCGCGAACCCCGGCGCTGCACGGGTCCCGAGGGCCCGCTGGCCACCAGCGCCCTTGGTTCCTGAGGCTTCCTGGGAAACTCCACCGTCTTCCTGCCAAAGGGCTTGGTACCTAGTTTTAATTTCTGCTTGGAATGAAAAGTACAGTTAACTTGTTTCTGTGGGCTTCTCTAGAGATACCCAAAACCAAAGTTGGAGCATCGGAAAACAAACACTGGAGAAAGCACATAATTAGGGGGTGCACATACACAGGGGGAGGCTGGTCACATGCAGTGGCAGCACTGTGTGTGTTCGAAGCATCGAGAGTGCACACGATGCTCCTGCTTCTGGGACCCCTCCCCAGGGATCAGAATGCAGGAGCGGCAGGTCGGATGGAAACCACAGTCTGGTGAGTCCAGGCCCAAGCCAGCCTGACCAACCATTAGACTGCAGCTCCGTCTTGGGGGCAAAGGCCTCGGGAGGTGGCCAACATCGAGACACGGAGTTGCCCTGGGCAGCGAAGTGTGCTGGACATATCTCCTACCAAGAGCAAGAGCGACACTGTCACAGAACCGTGGGGACCGAGAGGGCCAAGGACACTGCATGTGAATGTCCTCTCTGAAAGGAGAAACGAGAAAATTCAGCAAAACAAATATATCCCGAACATCAGAACACGCTGTCTTTTGAGGCAAAAGAAAAGAAGTGAGATTCTCCTAGGAGCAGCAGCGAGGGGCTGAGTTTGGGGAACGGTGAGGAAGTCACTGCTGTGACACCGGGGGTCGCCTCTCTCCTGGGGCAGAGGCAGCCATCATTTGGATGCCGTCGAACAGCTTTTCAGCTCTCACAAAAGAGCAGACGTTTCCACTTATTTCTGAAATTAGATGCAATCATATCTGTGGATCGCGCAGCAGCAAGCCACCGTAATCTGCATTACAATGCACTATCCCGCGCTCCCGCGCTGTGGTCTGCGCAGCAACAGAAACACTTTGTGGTGACCTGTGCTGCATCTGGCAGAGGCGCCGGGCCATGGGACGGCAGCAAAGCGACGGAGAAGGACGGCTTTCTGCTGCGAGAAAAGAGCAAATTAGAACGGGAGTCAAGTCTGGGCTAATGCAAGACGAGCGTCTTCCAGTTCACAGTTTGCATAATTAGATATCCTGAATGGTCTCTTTTTTTATTGTTCTAAAAATACTCCTGCTTTGTTTAAATCAGCTATTTCCTTAACAGCGCGACTTTGAGACCAGAATCAGTGAGGTAGTTAGGGCAGTAGCAGAGATAAGGTACTTTTAGTTAACATTTAGAAAAAATTCTCTTTATGGACCATTTCTCCCCTCTCACTAAGAAGTTGTCTCCGGAGGCCTTGGCTTTGCCGCGCACTGCGCCGCTGTGGAGGGACAGGGAGGCGGCAGGGAGGTGCTGGGAACGGCCAGGCTGGGAGGGCCTGGTAACCGTGGGGCCCTAGCACTGCTAGGAGCAACTTCCATAACTTTCCTAAAACAAGACGTTCACGAACTGAAATCCCTAGGATAACGGGCCCAGGTGGCACCTACACATCAGGCGATAGCATCATTTTTCTGTTGTTTTGGGTTTTGAGACAGGGCTTTGCTCTGTAGCGTGGGCCAGCTTCGAACCCCCTGTGTAGCCCAGGCTGTCCTCAAACTCAGCCTGATCCTCCTGCCTCAGTTTCCCGAGTGCTGGGACTCCAGGCGTGTGCCAAGCTAACTAAAGACCCCTTTGGAGGGGAAAGCTAACCCCTCCTTGGCCTCTCTGATGGGCCCTTCCATTCCCTCTCACTGGTGGCCGGCAGAGGACACACACCTGGTGGCCTCTCCCCACACAGCCTGTGTCCCTCTCTGCTTGCAGCCTACAAGTGCTCCTTCCAGGGGCTTCCTGATCCCAGTTAAAGTGTTAATACTTCCAACCGCCTCCCCCTTGCCTCTGAGCTAGAAGAGGTGGCTGAGAAGCTACCGTGGTGTGGCAGTGGCCAGGCCTAGTGTACCTCCAGGTCCCCCAGGAGGGGACAACAAGACTGTGCTCCAGGTCATGCAGCTCCCTAGGGATTGGAGTGGCCCTGCCCACTTGCCATGCCTGGCCAGTGGGTCAGAGCTGCCCTGCAAAGACAGTGGTGGTCAGCACCTCCTGTCCCCTTAGAACAGCCCAGGGCCACCGTGACAGACCTCTCCGGGGCAGCTAAGGGACATGGCTCGTATCGCCCTGACCATAGCGCTCTCTGACCTTTCCTATTCTAATTTGCAGCTGTGATCTGCAGGCTGTGGTGACCGAGACAGGGGACCCACACTGTCCCTGCATCTTAGCACTCACATGTGCCACGCAATAAGCGCTCCAGACCTGGGCATCCTTCCTCCTAGTAACGGAAACAGTGTTCACCTTCTTCAGCAGACTGCGGGGTTCTGTTCTGTGAGGACCTGGGTTTCCACTGGAGAAGGCAGCCCCGATGTGGGCCCACCAGCGTAGCCCGTGCAGTCCTCTCTCCTGCCCCAGGCATGGGAGGACCACATGGAGGACCCTTGTGCAAGAAGCTAACCACCCCCAGGGGTCCACGTCTGCCTCTCACCCCGCTGGGACTCCTCCATGTTCCCCTTGGAGCACCCCCGCAAACTGGTTTCTCAGAGATTTGAAGGGGGAGGTTTACCAAGTTCACTATAAATAAATGTCTTTTTACTTGATCTAAAAGTTTCCTTCCATAGATCTAGAAATCTAGGGCCAGGTAAGGGGCACTAATATTTTCCGTGGTTTAAATTGCGTGGCTTTCATTTTGCAGCCTCTATAGTCTGACCTCAGCAAAGAGCCCTGGGGAGCCCATTTTCCCAGGTTGCTCCATGGAGACACAGAAGACAGTTCTGGATTTCTGAGCTCAGATGGGCAGAACCGTGAGTGACAGTGCAAGGGGGAACTGACCTGGGAGATACGAGCAGCTGCCAACAGAGGTGCCAGGCACCATGTCCCACAGGCAGGGCTCCTTCACGTCAACCTGAAAGACACCGTGCCCCTCAGGCCTCTGTGGACTCCATGTGGGACTCATGTCCCCATCAACACGCTTCCCCATGACAGCCGGGGATGCTGTCACCATTCTCAGGTGGCACGGAGAGACAGTGGAGCTAGGGCAGGTAATTCCAGGGGATGATTTTTAAAATATCACTTATTAAAACCGAGTGGCCACCTCTCCACGGCGCTCCATGTGGGCCATGACTGTGTGTGAGCCCTGGGGCAGGTTCTGAGCCTGCCACCAAGCACCTTGTGGTCTCTGTCTTCTCCCTCGAGGCCCTGCACATCTGGTCCTGATTTTTTTTTTTTTTTGTGCCAGGAAAGGTATCAGCAAATCGGGGTTGGCCCAGAGTAGAGTGGGGCAGTTCTGCACGCACGTCCTTGAGGGGACAAAGCTAAGTCACCAAGGAGGTGTACTGCCCTCCTGGAGGTCGAGGTCACCTCCACACCCCCACTTCTGCTGTTGATTTCAAGTGGGCTGGGCCGAGGGGCATGCTGGGAGTCAGACAACCGCACTCAGATTCCACGGAAGAGTTCTCATTGTTTCTAAATTACTGGTTAGCAGGAGCAGCCCTGGCGACTGCGGGGGAGGGGTCTGAACAAACACATTTGGCCTCCATGCTGCCGTCACGGGCTAGAGGGCAGCACACACAGAGCGAGAGGTCCGGGAAGCTCCGTGTGCGAAGGCCCTGCTCTCGGCGTGACCTGTGTGCTGCTGAGCTGCATATACCCAAGCCCGGGTTACACCTCGCTGCTCCTGCCACGGTTCCCTGGGGCCAAAAGGTGCCTGCCCTTATTACTTCCCCAGCATTTTCCAGATCACCGCTGCCTTGCGGAGCAGTAGCGCCACAGAGTCACCTGACGGCACAGTTCCCGGGAGGCGTCTGTGTCCTATCCATAAAGAAGGGACCCTTGCCCAGCAAGGCTTCACTCCACTGTCTCAGCTTGGCAGGCACAGGTGGCTCAGGGCCGAGGATGCTCAGGGGCTGGGACTCCGTGAGATTGGGTGTCACGGGTGCTGCCTGACGCCACGCTTATTTCCAGTGAGTTTGTGTAACCAATGCATCACTTATATTCTTCAGTTTACTGCTTGGCATCACAACCCTCTTTAGTTCTCCTGAATCCTTGAATCCTTATGGAAGTGTAGGCGAGAGAGGGCAGGCGAGCCGCCTGCTAGACGAGGGCCCTCACCTGGATGGCAGCAGGTTCCAAACACTAATGCGTTCGAGAAGCAAAAGACATCCCTGAGGCCTGGTTCCCACAGGTCAGCCCGGCCCTGGGAGATCAGCACGCCAGCTTCTCTGCACTGTTGTGGTCGCCGTTGGAACTGGAGAGGGTAATAGCTAGGGTTCCCTGGTTTCAAACACTGATTTATGTTGCAAAACTGCTGAGTGTTTCTCGTAAGGGAATGCGTGGGTCTTTTTGTCCCTCTGAAGTCAGGACCTAGAGCTCTGCTGCGTGCTGACATCCATCTTGCATCCTAGGGAGGGCTTGCTGCAGCTTCTTCCACAAAAGCCAGGAGCGGAGACAGCTTGAGGCCCTGGTCCCTTGACCAGCTCCGGCCTGAACCCTGTGTGGTCGCAGAACCCACCCAGCCCCTTTGCCCCCAGCTTCCGTATCACAGATGGAAAGGAGGCTTTTTCATTTGTCCTGGGTATGAAAAGCCCTTCCTCAGCTTGTTTGAAAGGGCTGAATTTCTTTACAGTTCAGAGATGGAGCAATGAGAATTACAGACCAGCAGGCTTGAAAAACTAAGCGACCAGCGCTGCCGGGGCCCGGATGTATGTGGAGCGTGCTGAAGAGTGGGAGACTTGAGGAGGAAGGGGGGATCCTGGAAGGAGCAGAGGTGCTGGCAAGGCAGGACACGGAGTGGGGACGGCTTCCCCTGCCAAGTCTTAGGCAGGCCTCGGTGGCCTCTCTGGCCCAGTCTGGCAGCAGAAGAGCTGGGAGTCAGCAGGGCTGACGCTGGGGGTCGGGACTCCCAACTTCCCCAGGCCAGCTCCTTAGTGAGTGGCTGTCACTTTGCAGGGACCTGCAAGTGTAGCCCTTAGTCAAGCCAGGAGCTGGCTCAGCCATAAGACTGCAAGGCCAGCCAGCTCTGTTCCTGGTCGTGCTCCAGAGCAGTACCAGCCAGGGCAGAGGCTGCTGGCCCAGTAACACGGCCACCACTGAGCAGCCGCTCCAGTGTCTGGCCAGGTGCATGGGCCACACAGCACTGTGGTGCCTCTGAGCATGTAACAGAAAATGCCCTCCAACCAGGATACTTGAGTTTGTTAGTTGCCCAGGTAACAGTTCCTGTCCCAGCTCTGGTTGCTTCTGTCTCAGAAACGGCTGGTCACTGTGATGCACAGCTGGTCACTGTGATGTGTAGCTGGTTGCTACAATGCATAGCATATAAACAAATTCCCAACTAACAAGCCATTCTGCCTCTGTACTTCCTGCTTGCTTATCCCATATAAGCCCTAGATCACCAGGGATCAGGGCCTGATATTCTGGGAATGAGCCCGATCTGTGCTTGTTGATGTAAAATAAATCTGCCTCCAAATCCTGGGTGCTGCTCCTGTGTTTCTGCTTGCCATTGCAAGCACAGCAGGGCTGCAATCAAAAGCACCTGCATCCAGGTAAGTGCCACACACAGACACAGACAGGAGCGCAAGCTGCTAATGGGAGGAGCAGGGCAGAGGGCAAGCCACGGTCGGCCGCAAGATGCCCATGCCTTGCCCAGCAAGGCTGAGTCTGAAAGCTGCCGTATCTGTTCTCCTCTCTGTGCCCTGGAGACCGTGTTTGTGGGTCAGGACTGTGCATCCACGGTGCCTCCGTCGGCTGAAGCTTCTGCAGCATTTCTGTCAGCGTTGCTCAGCCTCCTCGCAGCAAAGCCGAAACAGTCCCTGGAAAGCGCGGAGTCCTGCGGAAGAGCAGCCTCCCCAGCCATACAGGAAGCCACAGTGGCTCCGTGAACCCACAGGGCCATCTGCGAGACATCCCCAAGGGACTCTGAGCCAGGAGAAGCCAAGGCCTCCCACGGAAGGTGACAAAACCACAGCAGGGGAACCAAGAGCTGCAGCCCAGCACTCACACTTACAGGTGAGAGAAGAGGTTCTCCCTGGAGAGTCTGTGTCACACCTCTAGAACCCACCAGAGCAGCAGGGCCCGTTCCAAGCCTGAGCTCCTGGTAGCCAGCCTTTCGCTTTCCTTTTTGGTATTGGGGATTGAGCCCAGGGCCTTCACACGGAGCTGCACCCCAGCCCTGTTTTTACTTTCCATTTTGAGACAGGGTCTCACTAAGTTGCCAAGTTGCCCAGGCTGGTCTTAAACTTGCCACCCTCCTGCGTTGGCCACCCAGAGCGCTGGCGTGACAGGTGTGCCCCGCCATGCCCCGTCCAACTGTTTCTTTTAAAAGTTTTCTCACACTAACATTATTTTATGGAAACCCAGCAAATTTATAGGGAGTCCCCTATAAACACCGAATGATAATATCCCAGGTCCTGGTTACTAATTAGTTCAAAGGTTTGAGAGAAAAATAGAACAAGCAGTGGGCTGCAAAATCAGGTCGAACAAGGGGAAAAACAAAACCTTAGCATCTTTTTCTCTGTGGTGTCTACACAGATAGATTCCACCTCAGATGCCCGAAGGCTGAGGGTGGTGGGAGCCCCAAGCATGTTTATTCAACAGTTACCAGAGGATAAGTGAATTCTTTCTAAGATTTCACTTTAGGACCAAGATTTATCTAAATCTGTGAGTGTTTAGACCACTAAAAAAATATGGCAGAAAACTTCTGATTCTCATTTCATGATATGTAATCTTTCTTTCTCTATTCCTCCCAAATGTTTTTAAAGCAATCTCTACCCAGGACAATTGGATCTTGCGTATCCTGTCAAATTTTAGGAGAAAACAAATTATAGAAGCAGATTATAAAGCTTTGGGCGTGGGGGCCGTTCACCATGGTGGTGTGGCGAGAGGGTCCGCCGGGGACTTCTGCTGGCAGGGCTCCCAAATCAGCCGAGGAAGTGCAGAGTTTACTTAGCATCTATTTTAAGGCCTATCTTTCCGCGTTGTCCACCCGATTCAAGGATTCCGATCCACTTTGGGGATGAAATGTGTTAGATTTGACAATAGACCTCCACCTGCAGGTATCTCAAGCTGTAAAACTTGCTCTGGTTTCCCCAGCAATGGATCCAAAAGCAAGACATGGTACGGTGGCACCTGGTAGCCTTTAGATGCTCATCTTAACTCCAGCTCTTAGTGACTATCTCCCAGGAGAAAACAACATTTTACATTTTACCTCTGAGCCACAATTGGGAGGGGAAGGGGGAGCAAACCCATCCCTTCTCTTTTGAAGTCACTCTCTGAGCTCAGACCAGGTCCACCTGAGCCATCCGAGCTGGCGGCCCTCAGGCCTGTGCTGTGTGGGCTGGGAAGGGGTGGGCGGCAGGTGGCCAGCCTGGGCCCCAATCTGGGGGCTGGGGAAGATACTGGGAGGCTGGCGAATGTGGGCGTGCAAGTGTAGCCTCCCTCACGATGCAGGCGATGGCACGGTCGGCAAGCGTGGCCTAACGAAATGTGCGTGACAGCTTCTCAGGAGCTTTTCCTTCCTCCACCTGACCACACAGCAGAGGCAGGGAGGAGGAGCAGTGCAGACAGGGACCCACCGGGAGCCTGGGAGGCTGGGGCAGGGGCAGAAGCGCTGCAGCAGGGAGGGAAGCATGAGGGACGGAAGCCCTGGCTCAGAGGAGCAGTGGGGCATAGCTGGAAGGCGGGTGATGGAGAGGCCACCGGGTGCAGCCGTGGTCTCTCGGTCTCTTGGCACTGCTCTGACCCCTTCGCCGGGTGGTTGAAGACTTGGTCTCGGCTTCTTTTCTGTTATGGAAAGCTACCAAACTGTCACGCTTAACAAATAAATAATTTCCACACAAACAGATGAGAGAATAATTGAGAAGGAAAATGAAGCATCTTCAATGAGCCCCTTTATCAGCTGCGCGTGGCCAAGAGTGCGCTCGCCGCCTCCTCCCAGCGTGCCACTCCTGGTATGGAAACCCGATTACCGACTTAGGTTATTGGGAGAGTTAAGTGCTTGTGTTATTGCAAATTAAACTAATTAGTGTCATTTCCTGACAGCTGCAGCGAGTGCTAGCGATCGCGATCTTCCGCAGCGGTTCTCGGACCACGCAGAGCAGGCAGCTGTGGTTTGATGGGACCGAGACACCTCTTGGGCCAAGGCTATGCGTCCCTGCCCTCTTGGCCCTCTGCAGCCGGGGGAATGCTGGGGTCCACAGCCCTGCAGAGAGGGACTCAGGCTGGGCGCTGCAGGGTCGCTCCCTGTTGGAAAGGCTGACTGTGTGCTCCCTCCTTTGAACCCAAGCGGCAGCTGCCCATAAAACATGTCGGAACTCATTTCCTGTGGCAGCCAGCCCCATTGTTCTGAAGCAGCCTTAGAAGGATTCCCTGATTGCAGCCTCGCTTGGGCTTCCCTGTCTCGGACCCAGCCAGGGGCTCCTGGGGCTCCTGCAGACAGAGCTGCAGGCTGTGGGAGGGTCCTCAGCGTCTGCAGGTTAAACCGTGACAGACTGCTGCCTCCTGCGGAAGGGAGGGGACCCGGAGGTGGAGGGAGGTGGTGGAGAGTGAAGCCGAGGGGGCATACCGGCGGGGAATGTGATCCTTACTGCCTGCAAACGTGTGCTGATTTTTTAAAAATTTAATTTAAAAAAATCCCAAACAAGGGGAAGAGAGAGGAGGCCAAGAGACTGAAGTAAAAACAGATAGGAAAGAAACGCAGGGCTGTGAAGGGCCCCTGCCCTGCCCTGCCCTCCTCAGCCTGCTCCTAAGCCAGCAGCTCCCCCCGTGCTTCCCAGGGAGCAGTAGCCTGGGCGTCTGGGGCAAGGAAGGGAGAGAGAGAGCCCTGAGTGAGGGGGTGAAGGGGACTCTGCAGCAATGGGCCCGGCTCCTCCTCATGACCTACTGGTCCTTCTCCCCCAGGCTCCGAGGGCAGGTCCGTGTCCTCCCACTGCTCAGAGCTGCACTTGCCTGGGACCGTGAGGGCTGTCCAGGGGGAAGCTGTGCACCAGATCTAGACCTCCCAGCCCTGTCTCATGGGTGTGGACCCAGGAGGCCCGTGTGTTAGACCCCTCGGCAGCTGCCACCTGCATGGCTTGGGCCACAGGACAGAGGTCACACTGGCCAGCAGGTGAAAGGCAGGGGGGACGAGGGCAGCAGTGGATGGCAGCTCCTCCGGGAGTGGGTGGAACCCCATGCTCCTCGAGGCGCTGGGAACCATGAGAACTGCGAGGGTCATGTGGCACTGGGGATGTAGCAGAGGCTGAGGCTGAGGACCACTCCAAGTCCTAGGAGGAGGGGCCTGGAGACGCCTCACCGACCAGAGAGCAGCATGCACACCGGGCCGCGCTGGGCCTTCTGTAAACACAATGTTAAAAGCCGGTCATTATGTGTTTGCTGGCGGAGGACTATCTGTGGAAAGACGTGTTACTCCTGCAACCATAGCTGCCATGCGGCTTCCAACCGGGGGATTTGAGCACGCGAGGCTCAGGAGGCCGGAGAGGCACTACCATGTGCTCTTCAGTGCAGTCTCTGTTTCTTTTTTTAATAGCCAGAGAAAGCTATCACCTCCAGCACTGATCCATTTTAAAGATGAGACCTATTTAGTAAGATGTGTGTTACAATCCTGATTCCTCTAGAAAGCACCCTGCGATCACATGTGCAGTTGCATACCTGTATTTATGCTCTAAAAGTGCTCTCTCTGGGTGTGGTGGAGGACCCAGGAGGCTGAGGCAGGAGGATTGCTGCAAGTTGCTGGGCAGCCTGTGCTATGTAGTGAGTTCAAATGCAGCCTGAGCTACACAGCTAGACCTGTCTCAACAAACAAACCAACCCCACAAAATGCTATCTTTAAAAAATTTTAAAGCTAAACAAACTGATAAAGCTGTAGCTTAATTCTTTCTTTGTGAAATTGGTCGGAGTGACCCACTTCACTGCCATGGAGCCACTGGACCCGGAGCCCTGCTGGGATAGATGCTCCGTGGAGCGACTGGGACTGAGGAGGGACGGGAGGGGCAGAGCAGGGAGGGCAGAGCATGCGTGGCTTTGTGGGTGACAGAAGGACGAGGACGGCAGGGAGAGAGGGGCTGCACGCTGAGACCGCCGTGGCCGCCAGTGGACCCTGCACGCCGCGCCCGAGCAGCGCTGCCCCAGGCAGTGAGGCTGGCCGGACGTGCACCAGACTGCGATCCACGGAGGTTCATTCAGCACGAATGTCTGTCTGCCCACCTGGGGCTCCTGTATTTCACAGGATGTCTTTTCTTTCATGAAATAATGTTATCGTAAGTAGTTATGGCACTTTTTACTTTAAAGCTGGTAAAATGAAAGTTCGGCAAAACCTTGTCTGAGGCTCTGAATTTTACAGCTCATGAAATCCGGGCTGCTCCCGGGAGACCAAGAGCAGGACGTAGCAGAGCAGACTCGCAGCACGGGGACTCCTGCTCACCCGGCTGCTTTGCATCAGTGCACTTCCTATCAATGGCTCTGCACAAGGTATCATTTTAAAACACAAGTGTTCTGACCGGATTTTGGTTTGGTTTGGGGTTTTTTGGGTGTGGGGTACTGGGGATTGAATCCAGGGCCTGAGATATACACCCGGCCCCTTCTTCTGTTGTTTCTTACATTGAGACAAAGTCTTGCTAAGCTACTAAGTTACCTGGGCTGGGCTTGACCTTGGAATCCTCTTGCCTCAGCCTGCCAGAGTGCAAACATCACAGCCATACACTACCTTACCTGGCATGATTTTCTTTCTAAAGGAATTATCTAGCTCTTCTGCTGTATAGAGACTTTTTCATTTGAAAATAGGAACATATTTCCTAGAACAGTGAGTTTAAAAGATTGAAAATGAAACTAAATCACCAAAATAAAGCGCCGGGAGAAAATTAGGAGTATTTGCTTAAAGCCAGAAGAGAAATACCGGTGCCTCCGGGCCTCAGTGCCCACCCACACCCTGCCCCTGCAAACCCTGACCATTGGTCCCCGAGGAATGCAAAGCGACGGCCCTTATGTGGCTTCAGTTTGCCGAGCTGCTGACCAGCCTTGCTGGGCTGATTTCGCGGAGGGCTACTGGCTCTGTCTTCTTGGTTCTTTGGCTACTGTGAGTTTGGAGGCAACTTTGGCACTGATTGATGGAGCACCTGCCAGAGCTGGGCATCTACTGGGTGTCCACAGAGTATCACACACTGTGCCAGGTGCTGGACATGGAAGGAGAGCACCTGGACCTGCCGGCCGGAGAGTGCCTCCAGCCACCGGGATTCACGCAGGGTTGCGGCCCGCTGAGTGCCCCTGCTGCACTAGGAACACAGTGAGGGCAGCAGGGAATGGGGTTCTGCCTGTGCCTGGAAGCTCTGCAAGGCTCCTCAGAGACAGACGAGGCACCCGGAGAGCGGCGTGAGCTACCTAGGAGGCTCTGAGGTGCAGTCCTCAGTGAGGCCCCCTCCTTCGGCCTCCTGTCTCCTGGCACTGGACGCTGGGCTGGGCACAGAGCAGGAGCACAGGCCACGGAGGAAGCAATTGGCTCTGCCACAAATCAGTCTGAAAGGTGCCTTTAAAAACCTAAGTCCTCTGTCCCTTGGCACATGCAATCAGGAAGGACAACTGAGGACTCTGAGATGAGCCCATGAGTGATTTACCGACTTCCCGAAAACACTTGGAGATGATCCCTTTTCCGCTCCGACATGAGAATGAAGATTTCTGCACACCTCTTTGTCGCTGGTGACTGGATGTTGCACTTTTGGGCCCGTGGACTCTGCATACACCCTCTTATCTGAGGGCATGAGGTGAAACGCAGTGAACGTAGTTGAGTGACGGCACTGTCTCCAGCTTCCATGAGTAAACACACACCCCCTTTCTCCCCAAATGCCTTGATTTCTTGGATTGTTCCACCAGGACACAGAAAAGAGATCTTTCCCCTCTGCTTCTCTTCCTTCCCTTCTTCCTCTGTTTGCTCAACTTGTCAAAGATCATCTTTGCAGCCTTACTTAGTCTCTCTGTGTTCTCCATCCAGATCAGTAGCCCTGGGATCTCCTGGCTAAGCGCTCATTTCTGCAGGAATCAGCAGCACAGCTCTGCCCCGAGGTGGGAGGCAGAGCCTGCTCCTCTGCTCCCTGCCGGTGTCCTCGGTGGGTCATGGCACACCAGTGCCTACCCTGGGGTACTCCCTGGCGCCCCCCTCAGGCCTTGTGTAGAGCGCCTGTGCTTTGTTCATAACCCATAGCTTCCCACACACCACCACTCATATCCACATCATTTCCTACATAGCGTCTACAGGTGCATAGCAGCAGAGGTATGTGAATAGTTCCACTTCATTATCTAGGGAGTCACGACAAGGAAAAAGCGTATACATATGTTGAACACACGCACGCTTTATTATTTTTATTTTTTGAGATGGGGTCTCACTATGTAGCCCAGGCTGGCCTTGACCTCATGAGGATCCTCCTTCCTCAGCCTCCCAAGTATAGGTGTACACCAACCACCATGCCCAGATTGCTTTCTTCTTTTTTTTAGTATCTTCAATCCTCAGCTCATTGAATCCAGGGATGTGGAGCCTTGGAATTTGGAAAGCCAACAGCACCTATACCAGTGACACCTGCAGGACACGCCATCCTTAGTCCCCCGCTTTAGAGCCCCGAGGGGAAGTATCACACAGGCACAGTGGAGTGAGCCTCTCCTCCCAGAGGTGCTCGCTTACTGCTGCCCGACTGACCAGGCCGCTGTGCCCCTACCCCTGACCAGAATGCAGTTCCTGCTTTCTGCCAGGGCACGTGGAGGCCATGTTGGTGCCGAGAGTGCTGGTGGGGTGCGTGCCACCCACCTGCCATCTCCCGCTCCCGTGGAGCTGGCAGAGTCCAGGAGGTGCAAATTTCTCACACCAGGTGAGAGGAGGGCGGCCCTGCCTGTAGCCAGACACCCAGCTCTCCAAGCCGATGTGTTCGTGTTGGTGCCCCCGTGGCCGTCAGGACTCTCATTCTCAGAGGACCAGCCTGGGACCCCCCGGCCCGGCGAGCAACGGCGCCAGCACAGGCGCTGTCTTCACGGGCTCAGGGAGCATCGCCATGGCGATTTCACTGTGGGCCACGCCCAGCTCTCCCCACAGGTCCCGACCCAGGGCCAAATATTAATCCAAGACAAGGCTACCAGCCTGTCCCAGCCTCGTTCTTGCTGGTGGAAATACACGCCCGTACACAGTTCCTTGCTTCTGACTCACCTTGTGATGTGTGTCCAGGTGGCGTCTCCTCGCTGCTAGCACGGGGCTGATTGGCCTCACTTCGTCCGTCCATGGCCACTGAGCCTCCCCGGGGCCCGCCGGCTCCTCTCCTCCTGCCCGTCCCTCGGGTTTTGAGCTGAATTGTGAGCGACCTCGTGTCTTTAGTCCCGATTTCTTCCTGTTTGTTCTTTCCCTTGTCTTCAGCACCTTCATCATAAAACTGTTTAACAGTGTTAAAGCATCACTGTTGGATCATCCCTTTTACATTTTTGGCCTTAATGACACCACTCAGGTATCATAAACTTGTATCTTGTCTGTGCTTTTATTTTTACATTAAAAATGTGTGAAACACAAAATTTTCTGTATTTATTTATGTAAGTTTGACAAGTGACCCCAAATGCTCTCTGTGTTCTACCATTGGTAGCCGAGTACCTGGCTGCTTTGACGGACCCCATGTCCTGCTCCCAGGCCATCCCAGCTCCTCCAGCTCCCGCCTGTTCCTTTAATGGCTCCCGTAATTACATAGCTTTAGAGCATATTTCCCTACATGGAGAAGTGCCTTAGTTTGCAAACCCCATTTGTTTTATGATTTGAGTAAAGTCTACTGCGTTTATGTTTGTGCAGGGCATTGGCTATGGCTGTTTGTCACCTGAGGCAGACTTTGCTAACAGACGCAAAATAACTGTTTGCAAACAGAAGCAAAGTTTTGCCTAACGCTTTTGTTTTTGAACCAAACTGTTTGCAAACAGAAGCATTTGTGAATCGAGGCACTATTGTATTTTTATTTTTAAAAAATGCTGCGCTCTGGAGGGCTGAGTCACGAGGATCGGAAAGCTCAACCCTCGTTTGGGAAACTTAGCTACTCGGTGAGACTCTGTCCCAAAATTAAAAATTAAAAAGGGGGATTTATATGTATTTTAGTGCAAAGGCTCTGGGTTCAGTTTTCAGTATCATACAAAAAAATCTCTATGTATTTGTCTTCTATATGAATTTTGGAAACCCCTGCAGATAATTCCTCTTGTTTTGTTAACTCATCTAAGAAGGCAGAGAATTTGCAAACTCAGGCTTTATTCTTAGGAGTCAAATCCATATCAGATCTGGGGACTGAGTTTAATAAAAGCCCAGGAACACACTAAGATTCTTATGCAGCAAACTTTTATATACCTCTGACATTATGTTTGATTATGAGTTTTCTACCACGTATTTGTATAAACAAGATCTGCCACGTAAGAATGCCCAAGTTTGTATTGTGGTTCCTAATGTTGCCTCTGAAATAGGAGCAGAATGATCCACTGGGGTTCAGTCATCCTGCCCCACACTGAACTTGGTGTCGTTTGACTCCCACGGCCGCCAGGTGCACCCGGTGGGCTTGGTGCTGAGAGTAGAGGGTGCAGCCGGGGGCGGGGGGGACAGGGGAGCACAGGGTCCCCCATCGGAAGAGCCTGGCGGGTGGCTCCGTCCCTGCTATCAGCCGTCGACAGGCAGCGGGTGTTTTCCTTTTCCCACGAGCTGAGTAAAGCTGTGGTCTCTTGTAACTCACGATACCCCACTGTATTTATTCATGCTGCAATTTTCAGGCTGGATTACTGTAACTAATACGCCACCACGTCTGTGCTGCGAAACCCATGACCTTTGGAACTCTCCTTGCTGGCAGAAAATTGGCATAAGAAATTTCGACACAATAAGCGCTTTAATTTTTTCTTAATCTTGATCCAGAGTTCATATGGTTTGATTTAATTACGGCAGAGGCTCTTTGCCACCAGGACCGGTTTGGGTTAAGAGGTTTTGCAGATTGCAATGACAGGAGAAAAGGAGATGAGATTGTTCTATTTGCAGTAGGTTATTATGAAGGAAATAAAATATGAAATCTTCGGGTCTGTTCTAAAATAATCCATGCCCACGGCTCAATTTGATTTCTGAGTGTTTGTTTTTGGTATCAGGAATCGAACTCATGGCCTCACACTAGCCAGGCAGGCACTGTACCGCTGAGCTATATCCTGGACCTGCACAGCTGTTCGAGTGCATGGACTTGCTGGCCTCCTGAGCCACGTGGGAGAGAACAGTTTGGATGAATCCCAATGCCCAGGTGGTCATGGCGAGGTTTGCTGTTGTTCCCAGCTGCAGCGGGCCTGGGAGAGGCAGAGCCGAGTTCCTGGGGACTCTGGGGCTTCTGTCTCCTGTCTCAGGGTCAGCAGACCTGTTCTGTACATTGCTTTAGGTTTTGGTGCTCACGCCATCTCTGTCTCACTCTCTTCTTTTTATTCTCCTTTTGTTCCTTCTTCTTTTTTTTTTTTTTAATGTGGAGACAGGGCCTCACACTGTAGCATAGGCTGGACTTGGGCTCACTGCAGTACTCCTGTCTCAGCCTAGTTAGTTTTTACAACATTCAAAAGCCTAAAAGTCACCCTGAACTCACAGACTGCTCAAACACAAGCCCAAGCTGGACTGGGCCTCTGTGAAATTGTGCGAGGGACTCAGCCTGCCAGGATTGCGGCTGTCGCTTTTATGACACCTGCTTTGGACCCTGCAGGACTTTTGCTGAGTGACCTTAAACACAGTCCCTCCTGCTCTTTGTGACACCATGGTGGACACCGCTCTCCTGGTGTGGAGGCCAGGGCTGAGCACTGCCCAGAGCCTTGTGGCTGCTGGGCGGCGGCGGCAGAACGGAGGCCACCATGTTGCAGTTTGCAGCTCTTTCTGTTCCTCTCTGGCTGAGTCAGGGACAGGGTTGGTGGGAAGAAAGCCAGATGGAGGAAGCTGTGAATTCATGACTCACATGTCGCCCCCCAGGATTCCCAAGCTTGAGCCCCAACAGCTCAAGGCCAGGCCTTCCTCCCTCCCTGCAGCCCGGGGCGGCCAGAAGGGTTAGAGAAATTACTGCACCAACTGGCAGCCGGCTCAGGAGTTTGGAAAATCTTACCTGTGCTGATAAGGCTGCCACAACTTGTGCCCTATTCGTGCTTTGAAAGCCTGAGCGAGGAAGCAGGCACGAGCCCCAGAAAGGCTCCCCAAAACGCTGCTGCGGGGTTGGCACAGCAGGGAGGACAACCGTTCTCTCCGCAGCCGCCGCTCAAGCCGCGGTGAGGCGGAGCAGGGTTGTCTGGAATGACACGTTAGCTCGACTTGTGTGGCTGCGACTAATCAGGATCTACATCAGAAGGAACGGGCAAGGTACATATGGGACTCATTCCGCATGCGAAGGGCCCGGAGACACAAACTGCGGATCCCATTACACATGGGAACGGCAGATAAGGTCCCAGAAACGCGGTGAGCTCTTTTCCACCAAATGGTCTAGGACACTGTTGCTTGGTGCCACTTATTGTTCTTATTTGGAACTTTATTCCTTGTTTCCTCTACTAAAGCGGCCTACCTCTCAGACGCCCATCACCCCGTTACACTTATTAAATGACTACCACCCAAGCCAGGGGCCACTTGTGGCTTCTGATACTTGGAAATGTGGAGATGTTGGAGAAGGTTCAGAAAAGACTATAAAAAATAAAAGTGCTGGGAAAACAAAGGCCGGGAGCAGGATTAAAGGGATTAATCTTTGCTGAAGTTTAAAACTATTTGGGAGACTGATGCCACTGTTGACGTCCGATGAAGATTCCCGCCTGGGGGAGACAGAGAGAGCAGTAGCTTTCTCCTCCTGTCTGCAGGGAGCCTGCAGGAAGTGCTCCATGGCTCAGACTCCCAGTCGGGGCTCCAGGCCTGGGGGAGTCCCCACTGGCTCTGCCAATGAATTAGTCCAAGTGGATACAGCTTTATTTTATTTTATCCGGCACTAAAAGCAAAAATGTGTACTACTGGGAGGGGTGATGTGAAAAGTTTGTCATTAAGTGGGGACCTTTGCTTTTGAAAAAGTTGAGGACCACTGTTTTGGGTGTGGCACTGACACCCAGGTGGGAGTAGGAGCTCACCTCCCACCAGACAGGAGGACTGGCTGAGGAGCAGTAGACAGCCGACGACACCATTCGGATGAGTACTACTTCAAGGACACACGGGAGCTTATCTCTGCTTTATTCCACCTCTACTCGCCAAGTGCTGCTGCGTCTGGGCCTGGGCCCATGGCCCAAGTGCCTTGCTTGGCAGGAGCTGCACGTGGGACCCAAGCACAGAGTCGGGCCTGGCGGAAGGTGTTGCCTCGCGCCTGCCGGGAGAGCCAGCTTCCTTCCTTAATCCATCCGCACCACCCAAGAACCGGGAAGGCCAGTTTTGAAGGGGGAAGGTGAATGGTTACTTGTGAGGCTCATTTCCGCTCTCCGTATGAGTTTACAGCCAGTACTGAACAACGGTCTCCTCCTAAACCCTAAATTTATCCCCTATGGACAAATGGAACATGCATGCTCCCCACTCAAAGGCCACATGAACCTGCCCTGCTGGCCCCTGGACTCCAGGCCCTTGGAGTTCTCCAAAGCCGGGAAGGTGCCCACTGCCCACTTCTGCTTTTCCCAGGATAAAGGCGGAGATGACTGTCGATGGTGAGTAGGAAACTGGCTCCATTCCACAAGAAGATGATGATTTAACCTCCCATTGTTCACCAGCCCTCCATTCCCTCGCAGGTCTTGGTGATGACAAATGTGCTGTAAAGAATATCAGAAACCGACATCCAGAGAGACTGGCCATGGCCAGTCTGTGATGCCAGTGCTGCCCAGACAGTGCCCACCTCGCCCGCCTGGGCTGGAGCCTGGAAGACGACCGTCCTTGCACTCAGCCCTTCCTCCTCGTCTCTTTTTGGCATATTTAGAGTCATCTGAAATGTCGCAGACAGCACAAGACAGAGATTTGACAACGTTTCTTCACAATTTCTAGGAACAGTGCTTTTCTGCTCAGCCAAAGATTCTGTCAATCCTGCCCCATAGACGCTTCAATCCACGGCAACCTCACAAGATTCCACCAGCACCCCCTTGACTCCCGCAAAGCACTGGGGCTCAGGAAGGCTCAGGGCCGGCCCCAGCTCACCGGGAAAGCAGGGCTGGTGCAGCGGTAGTGATGCTTGGCCACACCACGTGCTCCCCAGGGCCAGGTTGCTCTCGAGGCAGCCTAACTCAGGCACGTAGAAGAAATATCAGAATTTTAAAGTGCATCCTCTTTCCAGAGTGCCCAGTGTGTCTCCTCAGCTATGAAGGACTGCACAGCAGTAAAAACTGAGGATCTGTCACCAAATAACCAGCATGAGCAGGTGAGGTGGCTCACGCCTGTAATCCCAGCACTTAGGGGTCTGAGGCAGGAGGACTGTTGCAAGTTCAAGACCAGCCTGGGCTACAAAGTGAGCTCAAGGCCAGCCTGAACTGCATAGTGAGACCCTGTCTCAAAAGATCATAAATAACCAGCCTGCTCATGTCTCATGGCAGGAGAGAAAACAAAAACTTAATTATTTAATTAACTCATGGAAAATACAGAAGTGTGTCTCCACACAGCGTGATGTTTAGGGACCTGTGTCTATGACAAAACTTGGGGAACCAAACCCAAAATTCCGTGGCAGTTAGCTCTGTGGGAGTGGTGCTGCCGTGGGAAGGTGCGCAGGGCCTTGGCGTGGGGCAGTGTGCACACAGGGCTTGGCTATTGCATTTTAACCTGTTGTATATGCTGTGTAACTTTACTCAGAGGGTATTTCATCATCCCAGATTTCCAGGAAACAGCGCTGTGCACACGCAGGGAATACCTTTACTACCGTGGCTTGCAGAAAGCTCTGTCCCTGTGCCCTGTGTTAACCATTGGTCAGAATTCCCTGAAGCTCAGTAAATTCCCTTCAGAGCAAAATAAATGTCCACGGGGAGAAAGCTGTGCTCACTTCCAAGGACAAAAATCTTAAGAGAGAAAAAGAGAAGGAAGGGAAATGAAAGAAAGAAAAAGGAAGAGGAGAAGGAGGAGAATTCCCTGCACTCCATGCTTTTTGTGAGACTGAAAAATCTTGTGAATGTTAACGAATAATTCGTTACACCTAACATAGCACTATTGAAAGTGTGCCTTCTGCTAGTCACATTCTTTAGAAATTGTTCATCGATATAAAAAAAATGAGAATTTAACAGATCTGCACGAAGCCCCAAGCGAGTCATTTTCACCTTCTCCAGATAACAGGCGCCGGAGTCCCCCTTTAGGAAGGAGGAGTGCGGGGGTTTCGTTCTTTGCGACACTCCAAATCCTGGGGCGCTCTCCCTGGTGGGTGGGGTACTTTTCCTTTTTCTTCCTCCTTCTTCCTTCTCCTCCTTTTCTTCTCCTCCTTCTCCTCTTCCTTTTTCTTTCTTTCATTTCCCTTCCTTCTCTTTTTCTCTCTTAAGATTTTTGTCCTTGGAAGTGAGCACAGCTTTCTCCCCGTGGACATTTATTTTGCTCTGAAGGGAATTTACTGAGCTCTAAAACAGTACCGGTCCATGGCATCTGAACTGTCTCTGGCTAGCGATTTCCGGGGAGCAAAGTGCTGGGTTGGGGTTCGGTGCGGTAGTGGACAGGCAGCTGGCAGCTCGCTTACTGTGCTGGCTGCCGGTGACCACTAACAGTGTTAAATCAGACAGGAAGGCTCTTGTGGTCATGAAGCTTAGAGATATTTAATACAGAAAATTAAGATCACAGAAAAATGAAAAAATGAAAGAAAGAACACGGTTCATTTCTATTGGTTGTGTTAATATTTGAATTATTCACTTCTGGTCCTCTTCTAGTCTTCTGTGTGTGATGAAAACACAGGAAGGGAAAAGCAGCTCAGTCCCTGGCTGCAGGATCACACTGGAAGTCCTCACTCCTTTGGGCTCTCAGATGCCTACTCAGTACCAGGAAGAGATTTAAAAGCCACTATTTTAGTTATTTCTCAATTCACAGCTGGCAGGACCCACCTGACCTTGGTCTGCATGGTCCAGTGTTGCCATGTGCATACACAGGGCCTGTTCTCACATGCAGCCGCCACACACCCAGGCGAGGACCCCACCCCGGGCTGCCGTGCGCTCTCTCTCTTCTGGCAGTTTCCATGCTTGGAGAAAAAAGCCTTGGAAGTTGACTTGGGAATTGAAAAAAAATTCCATTTTTCTTTTCAAATCCCCAAATCCCGAAGTCTCTAGTGCTGGGTACAACTGGGGAACAGGAGTCCTTCTGTGAAAACAACTGAGTTAGCCAGGGATGACTGCACACCTCCCTGGGTGCCAAGATGGCTCAGAGGGTAGAGGAGGAGCAGCCTCCACTGAGCAGCAACACTGAACAGGCCCTGCAGCTACACGTCATGAAAGCCGAGTTTCTTCCGGCACCGGTGTGCATCTACTGCTTTAAAAGGTCAACACCTATCTTTATTTTTTTAAATTTTTTTTTAAAAATTCAGTGGATTCTAAGATTTTATGTTCTGAGTCATTCAAGTGTCAATCAGGGTTCAAATTCACCTGAAGGTACTCATTGCACTTTAACAAAATAGCACCATGTTATTTAAAGGAAATGTGTGTTCTAAGCGAAATGTTAGCAAATAAAATCCTGCAATATATAAACTGGATGCTGCATCTTGATGGTGTGGGGGCTTATTCCAGGGGTGCAGGAGCTGTTCAACATCAGAAAATCAAACAGGAGAGCTGCATCACCATCAAAATACAATCAGAAAGGATAAACTGTGCAAAAATACTCCTAACCCTGACAAAAGCCCTTAGGAAAGGCGGAGCACAAAGGAACTTCCTCAATCCGATGAAGGATGTCTGAAAAACTGATAGCTGACATATACGTAATGGTAAGAGACTGGAAGTTTTCTCTCTAACATAGGAACACGCCACACAGGTCCTGTATCCTTACTTCCATTCAACCTTGTACTAGAGGTTCTAGCAAGTGTAATAAGGTATGAAAAATAAAAACATGCATATCTATTGGGAACAAAGAAATAAAACTATATTTATCACCAACATAATTATCTATGTAGAAAACCCCATGAAATCTACAAGGAGCCAAAATAAGGGTGTTATGGTTTACATCCAAGTGCAGTTGGAATATGTTGGATCTTGGGGGCTGCAGCTACCCGTGCTGTTGGAGGTGGGGTTGGTAGGAGGGGGGGCCCAGTGTATCATGGCCTGGAAGAGTCATCCCCCTCCCTGGCTCCAACTTATCCTGGGCTTCTTGAGCAGCTCTTCTCTGCCCCTTCCACCACTGTCTCTGCATCTGAGACTGTTGACCTCTGACTGAAGCTGCAACACGGGATAAACCACTCCTCCTTTAAGTTGTAGATGTTAAGCATTGTGTCTCAGCTGTGAGGAAAAAAGGCAAAGTGAGTGCAGAGGTTTCTAGTTATAAGAAAACACAAAAATCAATTGTGCTTCTAAATATTTGCACACTCATACATTAAAATTGAAAATCAACATTGTACACAATAACATCAGATATATGGAACACCTAGAAATAAATTTGACAATGGATGAAAGACCTGTGTACTGAAGCTATAAAGCAGTGTTGAAAAAAATTAAAGGTCTAAGTAAGTAAATAAATTGAATTTATAGATCAGAAGATTCAATGCTGACTAGTAAATAGATCAACAGAACAGAGTCCAGAAATAGACTGACATGTACAGAATTTTTAAATAAATACAAAATCAATTCAGTGAAGAAAATGGAGTTTTTTCAGCAACAAATGTTAAAAATCAGATATTAATATGCAAAACAATGAAATTCCATCTATATAAAATACTATATTTAGAAAACTAATTAAAATGAATTCATATATTAATGTAAAACATGAATTTTAGGAAAAAATCAGTATCTTTTGGACCTTGAGTTAGGTAAACATTTCTGAAGTACAATAGCCAAAGAGTGACCCATAAAAGGAGTAAAAGGTCAAATGGTAATTTATCAAAATTAAGAGCTTCTCTTTGAATAACACTGTTAAAGAATGAAAAAGCAATCCTCAGACTTGGAGAAAATATTAACAAAGTATACACTTGAGAAAAGATGTTATGGTTTGTGTTTGGTTGCCCCTCCAAGCCTCATGCAGTCATGAATGCAGCTGAATCCAGCATTTGTGATTGGTTCATTGTCTAGCACTGGGATTGGTGGTGTGATTGCTACACCCACCCAGGGGCGGAACCAGCATACAGTGTAAGGCAGGAAGAAGGCATATGTATCTTTGCTCTTTTTGTGCAGTTTGCACTTGCTGTTTTGCAGGGGCCATGAATGGCAGCCCTGCCACTCCGCCCTGCTTTAGAGCCAGCTGAGTATGGACTGAAACCTCCAAAACTGTAAAATAAATAAGCCTTTCCTGCCCTAATTTTGGGTATTAGGTATTTTGTCTCAACAATGAGAGAAAAGTAATAAGACAAAGGGCTATCTAGAGTATGCTTAAAGAACCCCAAAACTCAACAATGAGAAAATAAATCCCTCCATGGAAAAATGGGCAAAAAGCACCTGAGAGAGGCCAGGATAGGCAGCGGCAGGGCCTTCCCCTGGCCTTGCGTGGGAGAATACAAGGGTGGACCCCAGGAAAGAGCTCTGGAGCTTCTCAAAACCATGCACACCCACCTGTCACATGAATAAATTACTCTGTTCCTACTTAATTACTCCAAAACAAGGCAGGTGCTTCCACACACTGGGTGGTGCGGATATGCCTGCAGCAGGTTTATTTGTAACAGCCAAAACCTTGAGACCATCCGGAGCCCCATCAGCCTCTGTAGGGATGCATGCGTGGAGTCAGAGCTCTGCCAGGAAAACCTTGGACTAGTTCAGTCCTGCAGCGCTGGTTCTTGGGTCAGCTGTACTGTGAGCCAGAGGTTTCAAGGATCCTGGGCCTCGCAGCAGCCCGGCAGTGCTATTTGGGACAAAGGAGGTGACATGGGGGGACTGCTGACAGCACAGCTTTCTGGGAGCATGGTGTGACAGGTGGCAGCCTGCAGCTGGCTGAAGCCACCGCTGTGGCCAGGTGTGACTCCACCTATGGTCCTGTGCGCATGTTCTTCAGTTAGGGGCAATGCTCCTGCATGCCAAGTTAGGGCTGCAGTTTGCTGCCATGGAAACAAGGCCAAGCTGAATTTAATTTAATGTAACAGATTCACACAAAGGCCAACACTTAGCAACAAAGAGGGATTCACTACTGATACACACAACAACAACCGCCGTGTAGGCTGTGCAGTGTCACTGAAGCAAAGCATTGGAAAGTCCAGTCAGTTAACCATGGAATGCCAGGAAAGCTCATTTGGAGGGACAAATGACCGATAGTTCTCTACACAAAGCTTGGGAGGGTGGCAGAGAAGAATATGAAGAGGACTCCAGAAAACTCCAGGGCGTTGTGATGATATTCACCATCTTGATTTCAGTGCCTGTGCTTGTGTGTATAAGAATAGAATATATTGAAACTTATAAAGGTTTACATGGTACGTATGCAGCTTATGGTGTATCAATGATGACAATAAACCTGTGAAAAATCTTATAGGTGCTGTGACTCTATGCCCTTAATCATTCAGGAGCTAGCCAACATCTCCAATTATGTTTAAAATGCTTCCTGTTTTATCCCAAGTGACACAAACCATAATTGGAAAATTAAAAATTCATCAACTGCCTTATGAATTATTTTTCACTGCAGAGTGCAAAATGATCAATTACTTATTAAAATAATGTCCTCAAAAAAACTTCAAAATGCTCTCCAGACAGACTATAAAAATCTAGCAGGAACATAAACTTGAATATAAAATGAAAATTATGTTCCTATCCAAGCAAAAATGGACATAGAGTCTCCATGTAAATTCTGGGTGAGCTTTTCTCTTGGTGCCCTTCTAACTTATAGCGAAAAATATCTTTTCCTAAGGTGTGTAATTACCCTCTGCCACTCTTAAATCTCCTCTGGTGTCTAAGCTCGCTTAATAATGGTGAACAGATGAGCAGAAATTAAAAATAAAGGCCTTCTGCCAATTTAGTATCCGCGCATAATGCACCTATAATGACAGTCTGATTGCCGGTGCCATTATGTTGTAGCCGTCTCTCTTTTCTGTCGCTGCCCGGAGCTCGGGTCTCACAAAGGATGTGGAATCCTGGTCCATGGAACCAGAGCGCAGAAGGGAGCCTGACCAGCGCGGGTAAGGTGGGAGCAGGGCGAGGCCAGCGGGCTGGCGCATGCCAGGGAGCCCCTGCTTAAATATCATATTCCTTGCTGGTCACTTTATTTTCCAGAAGAGAAAAGTGAAAAGTGTGAGTATTTTCCCAGCAAACAGGGAAGAAAACTGAAGTGCATATCAATATTAAAATGAATAAGAAAACTATACTGAAAAGAAGCTAGCAAGTGCCCTAGCACCATTCTCTCAGTAGATACAGAACAGCTTAAAAAAAGTATTAAGAATGAGGCCAAAAGGGTTATTATTAAAGATTGGTATGAAACAGAAGAGTCTGGAAATACCACTCTTACTTTAATTGTTATTCAAAAGTGAAAAAATCTCGTTTGAAACTACTGCCTTTAATTACAACATCCTGTCCTCTCTGGAGCCTTATTCCTATTTAAGTTTTCCCCCAAAGACAGTTCACTGCACAATTGTAGAAAGTGCGAAATGGTCCCTGGAGAGAAGGCCGCGTGCTGTACGCCTAGCTCAAAGTAATGGGTTGCGTTTTCTTTTTGTCCTGGGAGTGGAACCTAACATGTCACGGACACAGGCCAAGCATTCTGCCACTGAGCTACATTCTCACTCCTTTTAAAAAATTTATTCTGGGTCCAAGTTGCCCAGGCTGCCCTTGAACTTGTGACCTTCCTGCCTCAGCCTTCCGAGTACCTAGGAAGAATTGGGTGATTCCTAGGGTTGAGACGACTTCCCTCACTCATTAAAATGAAGTCTCTGCACAATTTCAGTAAAATGTGGACCCAGCCCTAAAATACTAGTGCCTGGGGTCCCACCAGGGGACCCCTCCAGATGCTGTGTCCTGGCGTGGGGGAGCAGGGGTGAGGTTCCGGGCCTCCCTGCAGGATGTCTCTGCATGGACAGGGCTGGGCTGTGGCCTGAGAACCCTGCCAATCTGCGGCAGTCTTCACGGCAGCAGTACATCTTGCTGTGTCCCAGCAGTGTCCGGCAGGCAGGCCTCGGAGTGTCCCAGCAGTGTCCGCCAGGCATACCTCAGAGTCTCCTATGGACACTGCAGTCAACAGGCTGCCCTGGGTGGCACACAGGCCATGCGGGTCATTTGTCCTGGCCCCTTGGCCCCGCACCACCTGCCTGGTGCTGGCTTGGAGGGTCTGGGCACCAGAGCCTCCTCCATCGCTGCCGACTTCGCAGCAGCCCAGCTCTTTCCCCCAGGGAATCTGCAGTGTGTGCAGCATGACTGTCCTTGCGCCATGTTCCAAGCCTTCCTGTGCGAAGCCCAGGGTGACTGTGAGGGCCAGAGCCCTGGCCAGCGTGGGTCTGGGGACAGCATGGCCAGGTACTCCTCTGCCCACAGCAGGAAGTGCTGCATGCTGTGGAAGCTGGCCACGGAATGGCATGAAACGGGACACACAGGCCAGGGCAGCCCCGTCTGCAGGCTCTGGAAAGACCCCATTCCAGGCCGGCCAGCAGAGAACCTTTCAGAAGACAGCAGCCAGAGGAAGCAGGCCAGGCAGGCCAGGCCCCTGCCTGATGGTGCTCTGGGCACAGGGTGCCGTAGCCTCCCCAAGGCAGGGGATGACCTGGCACAGCCCCCAGGAAATGGCTTCTGGACCTGCAGGAGCCTCACACATGGCTCCCACCCAGGAGCAGCTGGGTCTCTCATGGGGAGCTGTGGTCACATGGGCAGCAGCAGAGGCCAGGTTATGTCTCGCCATTGTCTTCTTTCTCCTCTGTGGCTTTCGCAGACCCATGGGGACCCAGCAGGGAAGGGCAAGCTGCTGCCCAGAGGCTGCAACCAAACCAGGCCAGGAAGGGGACAGCTCTGACCCAGCCCCAGGAGCCGCGCTGCACCGAGGAGAGGAAGCTGAGGCAACCGGGCCCACATACCCTTGTCCAAGCCTCAGAGCTCTGCTCATGGTCGCAGCTCAGCGAGGACAGTGATGCGACCCTCGTGCCGGCACCAGAGCCGAGAGAAACCTAAGGGACACGCTGGGGATGCACCTCTCTTCTGGAAGGGAGGAACGAGGCCAGGGGAGGGGAGAGGACTCATGGGCAGGACCCTTGTTCTTACCCAGAGGCTGGCGACAGGCACAGCGGCTCTCCACGCGGTGCACTGCCCCTCCCCTTGCCCTTGTCCAGGACAGTGTCTCGTGCCATCCTAGCTGACGCGCAGCTTGTCACCATACGCAGACGTGTTTTCCCTGCCGTCATAGCTCGAGAGGCACAGGGTAGCCAAGCGCCTGTGCCCCTGCTCCCTTCCTGGTCACTGTCACCTGGGAGCAGCCGCCGTGCTGGTTTTGCTTCTGGACGAGGCGAGTCATATGGTCTGTGTCCTGGCATCTGCTGCTTCCCTCTGCGCCCTGTCTGTGGAATCCCCAGTGTTGTACGCATCGGTCCTCATACTTCTGGCCGTCAGGTAGCTTTCTGGTGTGTGGACACCGGCGTCTCCATTCTCCGCTTGCCAGATATTTGGATGACTTTTGGTGCTTATCTGTTACGTGCAAGGGAAGCAGGTTCCCATGCTTGGCTGTGCAGGGGTCTCATTCTTGGTGGAGAAGAGCCATGGGAGAGGGAACAGCACCACAGTAGCCTTGAAGTGACAGCACTGACCTGCACCTCTGCCACCCGAGTGTGAGTCTCCCCTGCTCTGCGTCCCTGTGATACTTACTTGCCACTTATGGAACCTTTCTAAAGACATGAGTCTGCTACTTTTCCACTTGCAGAAGAGTCGGAGGAGGAGTAGAGGGGTTCTGTCCCAATTTGTTTTATATTTTTAGTTGCTTCTGAGATATCTCAAACCCTAACTGGTGAAGACTTTCTGTTTGTCCCAGGACTACAGCATTTAGCAAGTGACTACAGCAGTGAGGGTGCCGCACCCAGGAGACTTTGGCCACACACTTAGCTAAAATATTGCAATTAAGATGCTTTCCACTGGTTCCTCACATCCTTTGCTTCTTAGGTATGCTTTGTAGAGAAATAAGGATTTTCGGTCTGCTCACATCACAGCTGACTGTTCAGGGACCACTTGATGGTTGAGAGACAGACCTTGATTCCGAAGAGTGACGCTAGGGGATGTCGTCGCAGGGTTGGGGGCAGAACCACCGCCCGCCTCGGGCCTGGCGCCAGCCGGCGACCTTCACATTTCACAGCTTACTTCCCCCTAGAATGTTTCCCGGCCTTGTAGCAGTTTAGAGGAATCAGGAGGAAGGGAAAATGCTAGAGGACTCCTCCTCCGTGTTGAAGTTTAAAACCAGAGGAGATGTGTTTGAAAACAAACAGATCTATCACTGTCTCTACATCAAAGCTAAGGTTCTACCCCAGACAGAAGCCAACCAGTCCAGGTCCAGGGTGTCTCTGAGACCACCTGCGCCTGACCTATGGGTGCACAGTGTGTGAGAGCAACTCGGCCTCTCTCTTTACTACCTGGGCAGAAAGGAACTTGGCCGCTCATTAGCAGCAGGGTGGCATTTGGGCAGTGCCTGTGCAGACGCTGATTCTGGGGCCCTGTCACTGATCCTCGGGGAAAGCCACGTTGTCTCACGGCAGCATCGGGACACTGAGGGGGACACGCCCAAGGCTCTGTCCTTCTGCACAGGCCAGCAGGGCTGCAGGCTGGAGCCTGGGCTCTAGGCCTCTGACAGCTCCTGCCTGGCCCTGATGGACTCCTGTGGATACTGACGACAGAGCCTTGGCGGTGGCAATGCATGGCCTGCAGCCCGGAACCTGTGCCACCCTCCTGTCCCCAGGCTGTCTCTCTCCCTGTTGTGTCTGCTTCTCCTGGGACCCCCTACAGGGACAGTCTCTGCCCCACACCAACTGTCTGCCCTCGGGGATGGCCTCCTGCAGCCAGGGCGATGCTGTGTGTGGCAGGTACAGGCCAGCTTCCAGCAACACCCAGAAACTCAGAGGAGCAGCGGGGAGAAAGGTGACTGAGCCCTGTCTGTCCCCAGGGCTTCCCTTCCCTCCCTGGCCTTGGAGATCACACTGCTCCTCTCGGGCAGACACACTCGGGGCTCCCAGGTCTCCGGCCTGGTCTTCCCAGGGAGGGAGGATTTGACCTGAGTGAAGATCTTTCTTTCTGAATCTGCGGTTACGAGGCAGATGCTAGACCTTCCTTCACCTGCTCAAAGAACTTTGATGTTTCAGAAACTCACTTCGCCTTGAAGATGGTTTTGCTTCAGACCTGGAGTGCATTCACCCTAAAAAGCTGAAAATAAACCTCGGCTGTGCCTGGGGACTGTGGCACGTGTATGTTCACAATATCTCACTTCACTGTGCATCACGGAGGTCAGACGCTGCCGCTCATGATCCCTAAAAGAGCTTGTTCACACAAACATTGTGCAGACACTGCAGCCAGACCAAGAATCCTTCCCACTGTGCTGAGCAGGGTCCAGCACAGTCAGCCCTTAAATAAAAACCAATTTGGAGCATTAAAGTCACAAATTCACTTGTCAGCCTTTACTAGTCCTCAGTGGTAAAGGGATTGTTTTCTTTCTAAATTTTAATTATATATTATTAGAAAGTAACGTCTATTCTAATTACCATCTTTTAGCTGCATTGTCCATTTTGAAAAAAATCTTTGAATCATGGTTTAATAGTAAACACTACTCAATTCTTAAAGCATGAGTGTCTTGCAATGTACAGATACGGCTGTAATCCAGGTTGTAATGAACACATATACGGCAAGTGTTATGATAAGGAAATTAGGTGATGTTTCACTTTTTAGACAAAATTCCATAAAGCAAGGTCTTACAAGGACTGTATTAATTTAGCATTACCACGGTCCTTTATTGTTTAACCTAAGATATAGTTGTTCTTGCCCCTTTAGCTAACATCACTGGAAAAGAGTTGAGGAAGCATTTCACTTTGACCGCAGTGTTTGATGAGTCCTGCCTCCTCCACCAGGGCACCATCGGCCTCAGGGACCATTCCAGTGAGCGGGGCTGGCCCTGTCGCCTCACTGTGTGAGTCAGTCCAAGGTCAGAAGGAAATATGTGTTTAATGAGTACAAGAAAGCGAAGTGTCAGGCCGGGGCTTTAGCTCAGCGGCGTAAGTACCTGCCTGGCAAGTGCAAGGTTATGAGTTCAATCCCCAGTACCAAAAAGAAAAAAAAAAAGAGAGAGAGAGAGAGAGAGAAGAAAGTGGAGTATCTTTGTTACTTTTCTCTCATCGCTGAGACAAAATACACGATGCCTAAAATGGTAGAAAGAAAGGCTTATTTAGCTCACAGTTAGTGGAGGTTTCAGTCTGTAGTCAGCAGGCTCCATGGCAGAGCAGTAAGAATTCACGTCACGGAAAATAGCACAAGCAACAAGAGCAAAAGGGGAGGAGCAGGGAGAGAGCTCTTTGTGTCCTTACCTTGTATGCAGGCCACCCCTTGGGTGTGGCCCTCACACCCCTAATCCAGCATTGGACCATGAGTCATTCACAAGCTCTGGAAGCATGCCTCCTTGACTGCGTGAGGCTTTGCAGGGACACCCAGACTCAAACCATGTCATGGAGAGACCGGTTTTAGCCTACTCCTGTGTCAGAAATTTCTACTGAGCATTAGGATCATTATATACATGTGTAACATTAAAAAATTGCTCCTTTGGTACCAGAGCATGCCGAATATAATTTTTGAGGAAACGCCCCTAGTTTCTCTGAGCAGCATGTGGAGTCCTCATGTTCAGAATCCAACTGTGTGCCCCAATTGGGGAGACTGTCCTGCTTATGCAAGTCCTTTTGGGGTCCCGAGCTGCCTTCTGGGGTCTGTCCTTGGCTGTGGAGATTTCTGCCACCACTTAACGCACGCAGGAGCACCTCCACTTCAAGCATGCGTGACCTGTCTGCATAGCATTCCGGCAAAGTCAGGTGAGTTTGACTAAAGTGCGGTGGCCCTGGCAGGGGTGAGGACCTGCCAACCCTTACCCAGAGCCTGCAGGAGTCGTGGTCTGCCTGCTCCCCGAAAGGCCCACGTCCAGGCCTGTGGGGTGGGGAGCGTTTCAGACCAAAAGCTCAGTCGGAGGATTAAACCCATTTCCATGCAACTGTGGTGGGTTTGGGTTTTATTTTTACCCCGTACTCTTTAAATTACAATACCCCTTTTTATGTGGCATATGCACATTGTGTATTCCTAACTGCTTATTTGGATACATTTGGCAATTTCAGAGACTTTTTTGTCATTATAGATGCCAATAAGTATGTTTTCTAGGGGAAAGAAATTGCACTTTTTGATTCCTGATTTGAGGATCTTAAAGTCTTAAAAAATTTATAACCTAATAGTAAGCCATGTCTACCACTCATACTGAAGGATTTTTGCTTTCCTTAAAAGGAAGATGCAGGACTTTTCGGTCTGAAAATGACACCCTCAATCCCGTCTGGAAATTCTAGCTACCTTCATTTTCTGGTGCTTCCTATCATAGTTTCCAAAAGTTAACAAACTCTCCTGAATGAGAGCAAGAACCCTAAGCCCATGCCTTCTCCCTAAGCCTGAGGCCACTTGCGCCTGCTGCCCCTGCAGTGTGGGTTCAGGTCACTGCCTGACACCTGCTGCGTCTGGATGCTTGTGTGAGTCCCTTCGCCAACTCCCCTGGTGATGGTGCAGAGGTGGGGCCTTGGGGCTGCTCATTCCTGCAAAGGGAGCTCCACATCTGGGGTCAGTGTCCTCGGAAGAGAGGCCGGGGTACCCCACCAGCCCCCTGTCCCTGCAGGACACCTGAGAAGCTCTCAGAAGCTGTAAACTTGCCCTCCCCCGACCCCTTTCCTGCCTGAGCTTCCGTCTTCTCATCACCAGGACAGACAGATTAACAAGGGAAAGCACGCAGATGAATAAGCTTCACACGAAATGAAGACCCAGAGGAACGGGCCAGCCAGTGCACTTCTGGCTGAGGTTTGATGAGGCGGTCGTGGGGACATGTGAGCGGCTGAAACCGAATGACCAGTCACAAACTGGGGGCAAACTCTGCAAAGCTGCGTGTCCAGCCGCATCTGCCACCCCATGTGTCTGGGGATATGGATGTCCCTGCACCCCAGGGTTAGGGAGGACACATCACCGATGAGTGTCTTCTGACCTACATCAGGTGACAAGAGAAAACCCTCAGCCGCCTCGGTGGCTGCTTCTGGGAGCAGGCCTGAGAAGGCAGGACAGCAACCTCCCTTCTTCTGGAATGTTCTCCAGGTCCAAAGTGCCAGCCCTGGGTCAGCGTTTGCTGAAATTCGTGCACACTCAGCACTGAGCAGGGGCCAGGGCCCCATCATCTCCGCACGCCTTTGCGTTGGAATCCTAGCTCCTCCGCAGCCCACTTCTGCCAATCTGCACACTTCCGAGAGCTGGCATAGTTTTGGACCTGAGCCTGTGCGGAGACAGAGGCAGGGCCAAGCGGGGTGCTGTGTGTCACCCTGGCCGTCGCTGGCAGTACTCAGTCCCTAACTGAGAAATCCTAGTGGCGGTGTACTCTAGGAGGACACGTGGGAGGTAAGGAATATGTCTCCCTCCGTAACCGTGCAGGGTGAACTCCCGGGTACAGCACTGCACTGCCAGCCAGGACGGGAGAGCTGTGCGCTCGGGGGGCTAATAACCCCAAAGCCTGTATTTTTATTATTGCCATGTCAAATATGAATTGTCTCATTAAAGACAAAAATTGTTCTCTGTAATTTCAGAGGGATGAGAGTGGAGCAGGTTACGTGGGATCCTCTCTCTGGCTTACCTGGCTCAGCCAATTAGTCCACTTCCAAGTACAAAAGTCAGTTTCTGTTGATAGTGCTGCTTTTATTTTATTTTATTTAAAAAAAATTTTTTTGGTGACTCATTGTGTAGCCCAGGCCGGCCTTGACTTCATTGTGTAGCCCAGGCCGCCTTGAACTCACTTCAGCCCTCCTGCCTCAGCCTCCTGAGTGCTGGGATCCCAGGTGTGAGTCTCCAGGCCCCACTTCTGCTGATAGTACTAGGAAAATGCTTGTTCCTGTTTGAAATCATTTCAGACTAAGTTTTGCCCACATCTTACGACATGCAGAAATTTTCAGAGAAATAAAATGGAATGCATGGATTTAGGAGACAGGAGAAATGCCACTTCTTAGTTAACAGGCCTGTGCCCCGTTCCGCAGGGTAAAGTCCACTTTGAGCCTCGCCGTGCAGAAAGAGTGACGATGCAAATTGCTTAGTGTGCAGTTCTCTGTTTACGCATGTGTGTGCATGCGAACTCTGTGGACGTTTTTGTGTGGGTGGATATGTGGTCAAATAATGCGGATGGCCTTGTTTGTTGGGAAGTACGGGTGTACACAGGAAATTAGGAACAAGAGGCCCTTCTGGTTTCACTTTAACAGAGGTAAGGGTGGCTTGGAGTAGCTTTCATTTTTCATATGAAATCATTTAGACTGGCATCATTCTCATAATATACACCAAACAGGAATCCAAACCTATTTGAAGGAATGAATTCTACGCCGTCAGTGGCCATGGACCCTTCTCTGGAAAACCCCTGACCAGCTCCCAGTCATCTGACGTCCGTGATGAAGCTGACTTCCAGGTCATCGGGAAACTGCCCTCCGCACCACCTTCCGACCCAGAACCCTGGCCTGAGAGCCGTGGCGCAGGGGGACACAGCTCGATGCGCAGCGGTCGCCTGGCCGGGCCTGGCCCGGTGGACAAGAGCGAGCTGGGAAGAGGCTGCACAGCGCAGGGCTGGAAAAGGGCGCCGCTCTGCAGATGGCTTTGCCTCCCGCGCTGGAATCAACATGGCAAAGACAGAGGAAGCGAAAAGTGTTTATTTCCGTGGGGATCTCAGAGCCGCGTTCTGGCGGGAACACGTCCATGCAACAAACACCCCGTGAGAGCCTACTACGTGCCAGGCCCAAGCCGGCGCCAGTGCCGAGTCCCCAGGAGGCCGGGACCTGCGATGGGCCGCCGCGGCCGGCTGCTCAGGCTGAGCCCAGCGCCTCCTCGGAAGTGGCTGTGGCCGCCCGCGCAGGTGGCCAGGGCTGGGTCCTCCAAGGGTAGGCAGCACCTGCACGGTGGAGGTGAGGAGGCGGTGCCCAGCAGTTTCGGGGTGCAGAAACCAGGCGTGCAGGGAGCCCAGAGCGAGGCAGGTCACCCACTTCCCGGCTCTTACTAGAGGTCACAGTCTGCTGTCCCATTTGATTGAATTGGCAGGCTTTTTTTTTTTTTTGCCTGTGCAGTGTTTTAAAAATATTTTGAATTAGTTGCCAAGATATAAAAATTGGAAGATTTCTCATAAAATTCCAGATTTCTGGCTTCTCTTGGAAAAAGAAAATTGGAAGATCTGGCAACACTGGGCCTGCATTCCCACATGGTGACAAATGACAGCGGAAGAGCAGCTCCGAGCCCCTCCCTCGGAAGCTGCAGCCCCTGGCGCCCCACCTCCCGGCCTGCTGGCCCTGGGGTGACGGTCAGACAGAACCCCCTTCTCCGCCCCAGCACAGAAGCAGCAGGGTCCAGGTGGGCACGGGAGGGCTCTGAAGTGCGGCAGCCAGGGCCAGGAGCCAGAGCCCTGGACACCTCCCCAAGGAGAGCGTGGGGGAGAAGAGTGTTCCCGCGACGGTGACATGGGGAGAGCCGTCCTCTGCCAACAGTGGGGTGGCGCTGCCAGGCGGCGAACGAAGCCTCCACACATCCCAGAGAGATTGAGGCAGGGGGCACTGTCTTCCTCAGGACCTGAGAAGGCAAGGTGTGACTGAAAACCTCGCAGCCACATGGCCACAGACGCTCCCCAAAATCTCGCCCTGCTCCTCAGACACGCCATCCCGTCATGCTCTGGAGCCTTCGTTCCTCAGTGTCTTTAGTGGTGCTATCACAGCTGCTTCTGTGTCCTTGGTCCATTCAAAACATCCCCCTTTCGTGGTCCTTTTGCCTTTGAGAAAGAGCCAGAGCGATGTGGCACCAGGACCGTGGCTAAGGTGGGCTTCCCGTAGTAGCTGAAAATTCTTTAAAGCCATCGCATGCACAGACCAAGCCTTCGCTGCGGAAGAGATTCGCGTGTAAGCGCCTCAGTTTCCGTCCTTAGGCTGTAGCTCACACCCTGAGCTTCCTGAGAGCCCACCCCAGGTGCACAGATGCAGGCCTCCAGTGCTGCGCTGGAGCACGTGGGGTCTGAGACCACCAGGCCACCGTCCTGGGCAGAGGGCAAAGCCCTTCTCAGGCCTTCTACTTGTGCTAACACCATGTTCTTCAAAGGAGAAGCTAGCGGGTTGGAGCCTGCAGTCACAGACCTGATGATGCACTGGCCATCGGTAGCGACGTCCTGCAGCTGGGCGGTCGAGGTCTTTGCCTAGACTCTTTTGCAATCGCACCAGCTTCTTCAGGGTGGAAGCCTGGAGCGCAGCAGTAGCAAGGGCTTGCTGTGTCCCTCCCACACCGGGGAGCACAGGTGGACTAATCACCGCGGCCTCACAGCCGCACTCGCATGGTACCTCCACCACCATCGTCCCCTCGGGTCTCAGGCACAAGGCGATTTAAGTGACTCCCCACAGTGCAGCCGCTGAGAGAGCTGTGTTGGAGTCCACGCAGTTTGGCGCCCATGTGTGGACTTCTAGACGCTCCGTTTCCCTTTGTGCTATGCAGACTCAGGCGTGTCTGCTCCCAACCAGGATGTGCGATGCCCAAATGCAAACTCATCGCCTCAGAGTCACCCCATCCTGGTGAACCAGGGAGACCCAGGGCACCTGCCATGTAAGGCTCAGCCACAAGACACACCCATCTCCCCACGGGGTGACAGCTTCCTGCCACATGCAGTCGCGTGTCTTTCTGGGCACTTGAGCTGAGGACCTGTCCCCACAGCCCACTGCTTCCGGTGACCCCAGAGCCCCTCGACTCCTGCTCCCCGGAAGCACAAGCTTTGTGAGATTTTGCAGAGTAGGTGGTACACAGCAGCCCTGGGTCTGACCAGCTGCTGCTGCTAACCGGTCCCAAGAGTGTCACTCCTGAGTGAGGTCTTCGGTGGTCTTTCCAAAGCTTCTGGTCACCTGGTCCAAGAGCATAAGGAAGGCGAGGAAATCGTTTACTGGCTTTGGTGGGAAGAGTCGGCGTCTCCAGCCGACGTGTTGTCTTACACTACATAGAAGACAGGAAGTGAGCGGTGATACCTCTTGGGGATCACGCAAATTAACCTGGGTATGTGATTGCCCTGGGAAGGCCAGAGTATGAGGTGGAGCAGAGAGGTGAGTCTCAGTCTTCGGCTCATCAGCACATGTGTGCTGCCCAAGTCACCAGCAGATATTTCATATTCAAACACGCAGACAAGAAACTGCACAGATGATTGCTGCGGCTGCATTTATGTTTTCTTAACACAAAGAGTCTTCAGTGGTTGATGCCATTTATAAGAAAACACTTTATGCATAAAAATAACATACAAATGCTGAACTTCTCTTTGAATTTTGTCATTTTTAAAAAATTTATTGAGGTGAGTATGGTGGCTTGTGCTTATAGTCCCAGCTACTCAGGAGGCTGAAGCAGGAGGACTGCTTTAGCCCAGGAGTTTGGGAACATCTTGAGCAGTAGAGGAAGAATCCAATTCACAAAACAAAGCAAAATAAACAAAACAAACAAGTGAACTTTCACAATAAGTATTTCAGTGCTAAAGCCCATCATAAATACTCTTTGCTATTCTAAACTCTTGTCTAAATTTGAGAAAGACAAAATAAAAATTTGTCATAGCAGGCTGGGGATACAGCTCAGTGGCACAGCACCTGCCTGGCAGGTGCAAGGTCATGAGTTTGATCCCTGTTACCGAAAAAGATTTGTTATAGCAAACAAGCTAAACTTCAGGCAAGAGATGGGTACAGGCAATATTTTTTAACAGCAACTAATGAGGGTCATCACTGAGAACTTTAACTTTTTCAAAAGTAAAAATCTTTTAAATTATTTGAAAGTATGTCATTAACAGAATTAAATTAGCTGTTTTACTAGAGAGAAAATTTATTTTCTTTTTCAGAATGGGCAGAGAATGACCTGCGAGCCTTTTTCTATTTGGAATAAAATCATATAAACAACTGAATCAAAAAAGTTTAAACACTATTTTCAATTCTTTTTTATTTTTTTATTTTAAAAACAAAAAAATTAAAATGATAATACAGAATTTAAAAACAAAATAATAGAAGATTTTTACCTTCAGAGCAGCTGTTCAGATTACAAGATTTAGGGATGAAAAAAGATCAGACAGTCACATAAGGAAGGCACAAACTGTTCTTCCTGATGAACTAACAGAGATTGGGGTGTAGTTACCTACCTTGGGAGTATATTTAGACATGTAATTTCTTCTCTTCTTTCTTTTCTCCTTTTCCCTACCATCTACAAATAAGGAATTAAGCAGGTTTTTTTCCTTTTCTCTTTCATAATATCTGCTCAATTTCTTATTTGTAGATGTTATATTCTCAAGAAAATTAAAGTTCACTTCCAGGAGAGATCCTTTATGCTTATAAAACATGCTAAACTTTGTCTTTATTAACATTGCTTCTTATGCTGATGCATCCAGCCACATTTTACTTTAAGACAAAATTATCTTTTTGTGTACAATAAGCCATGCATCCTCAATCATTACGCACTAAAAAATTTGAAAAACACACATATATTAACGAAAACCAAAGATAACTGTATTTCTTTTTAATTGAAGGCTATCTCATAATATATTAAATAACACACACAGTATCTTACATGGTTGGTCATGTATTCAGAGGTTATTTACCAATTAACTCAAAATAATGTTAATTAAGATTTTAAACTGATATTCTTATCAAATCTTACGGTTCGTAGCATATATCTCTTTTCATGAAGATGCTACCTATGCTGATACAATTTATTGGACCACAATGACCTCAATTTTATTTTATTTTTTATATTTATTTACTTATTTTTGTGTTTTTGAGATAGGGTGTCACTATGCAGTTCAGGCTGGCCATGGGCTCACTTTTTAACCCAGGCTGGTCTTGAACTTGCAAAGGATTCTCCTGCCTCAGCCTCCCAAGTGCTGGGATAACAGTCGTGCACCACCACACCCAGCACAACCTCACTTTTATAATGCTATAGGGCTGAGTAGCAAAACCCATAGGGGAAATTTAGACAATTCAAGTTAGACATTTTTATAAAAATAAAGACTAGCCTAAGCTAGAATATTTTGCTAATATTGTTTGTAACATGGTGAAAAAATTAGGGGGAAATCATTGTGAATTTTTGAAACCAAAAGTTACTAAATCAGCCCATTTTTCCAAGGAGTTATTTTGATAGGGATACTGCATGAAATTTTAGGAAATTTTTAAATATTTGTGTTTATAAACTGAAGTTTCCAATACTGTAAATCACGTTCCACGGCTCTTACTGTCTTGCCACCCGCTACCTGCAGCCACAGAGGAGGCGCTGGGACCGTGGAGCTGACCACACCAGGGTGTTTGGAAGGACAGAGCAGGTCCTAGGCGCCCCAGTCTGATTGTTTTCTCTGCCTTGTGAGAGCCCTGTGCCTGAGCTAGACACTGCGAGAGTGACACCTAATGTCAACCTGGTGTGGCTCATCAATGTCCGGGGTTTTGGAGGGAAGAAGGGAGTCACAGCAGCCAGAAGAAAAAGCAGGTGGCCGTGAGCAGGGCGGGAGCCGCTCTCCACCGTGGGGAGCGCAGCCTCAGTCTGTCCAGGGTCCCTCCGTGTTCCCTGGAGCTGCTTCTTTCTTTTGGCAGACAGAGGCCCACCACGCTCCTAAGTTAAAAATGAACTTTTCCTTTAAGCTCCTAGCTCTTGACAAATCTTCTAGTGATGCAAGTTGAAAACCCAAAATTGCATTTAGAAATTTTCTGATGTTAACTAAGAAAATAGAGACTGGTAGGCTAAGAGCTGACTTCTTTTTCTATTCATGTGGAAAGCCCTGCACAACAATTTCAGGTTGCCCTTGATTAAAATGGAATTTGAAAGATGCCTATGAGGTAAAAAGTATATCGCAAACATTAAGAAATCAGTGTTTGGCCAGAGACACCGCAGACAGGCTGGGGTTGATGCGTGGAAGCTGAAAGAGCCACAGTTGCTGCTCTGCACCTTTGCACTTTGGGGACATGGACAAAGGCTGCCCATCACCCACTGCGTGACAGACAGGCAGACAGTACCCTGGACAGGGGGTGGAGGCCAGCCTCAGGAGCAGAAAGGAGGCCTGGACAAACCCTTCTCCCTCGTCAGGGGTGACTCGCAGCCCAGCTTGTCACTTCGCCCATCCCTACAGCTGCTCTGAGGAGAGCAGCTACTCTTGCCCTCCTGCAGGGCAGAGCCCTGAGCCTACAGCTGTGTGGCTGGCCCAGTGCCATTCAGGAAGCAGTGAAGACCAGAGATCAAGTTTCAGCACAGGCAGTGGACCTTGGAGATTTGCCACCTGCACTTGTGTGCCCATGTCCAGCAGCTGACTCACAGTGTGATACAGAGGAGACCCACTTGGCCAACAGAGAACTATATCCCTCCGTGAAGGTGAAAATCAGGGCCCCTGAGTGCTGCTTTTTAGGGTCACCGAACAGTGGTTACTGTGTCCTCTGATCTTCAATTAGCATTTCAATCCTGGGCGATGTAAGATTCATCGTGCTTGATGTTACGAGGTGGAAAGAGAATTGGGGTGAATCTTAGGACCTCAGTTTAAATATCTGCAGTTGTCTGAAGCTGGGTGGACTCTGGGCTCTGAGGCTCTGGGCTCTGACCAGGCCATACACCACCAGCTTCGCGGTAGGAACAGGAAGTTCAGCTTCTCTACACCACACACTGCAGCCCTGCCTGTGTCCTCTGCACACTGGAAGCCCAACTGATGGCCTTTGGGAACTTTGGCCTCCTGGGCCAGTCTGTTCCCCGAAGCTCAGGGGTCAGCACCCCCACCTCTGCTGCCCTGAGGGGCCTGCTGGGGTTCTTGCTGTCTACTAGTTCCCCTCCACTCATGACTCTGAAGTTCTCACAGGGGAGAGAAAATTCCCATTTCCCCTCATTGCACCTGCACTGAGTAATTAACTACTGGTTTCCTAGGTTACCAGATGGGATAGACAAATTCTTCAGTAAACATTCTAGGATGTTTATTTGGTACGAATGAGACCAGCTTGCCCAGTGGCTAGTACAGTAGTACCTTAGTTACTACTGAGATAATGTATGGATCATCCTAAGTGCTCAAAACACGGTTTTTAACACAATTAGTTAATCTCCGTTAACTTGGGGTTTGCGATGTTGCTTTAGTGGTCTCTGGAGAGAGTAAAGGTGCTCTAAGCGGAAGGCACTAACAGTGCTTTCCACTATTCTGGTTGCAAACTGAGTTGGGTGAGAACCGAACCAAACTCAATTGTTTAGTTCAATGTTTCTGCAAAGGATGAAACAGACTGTGACAGGAGTCGTTAGCCCATCATCACAGAAGCTCTTCGGGACACAGAGAGACTGGAACTGTTGAAAACTACAGGGCATTGCTTGTTCTGAACCTCAGGGCCAGTGTCTCAAGTGCAGAATGTTTGGAGACCTAGACTTGGAGTTAACTGTGTTAGTCAGGCCCCATTGCTGGACGCAGAACACACAGGAGGGAGCATTAGTGCAGCTCATAAATCGGGGGATTCAGTCCGTGGGCAGCTGTCTCAGCCAGACACGTGCCTCCTTGAACCCAGTGAAGCTGACACATCAGGACCAACAGTCACACCAATGCTGGCCACTCACTTCTGCACATGGAGGAAAGCAGTCTTGTGCAGGGTGAATGATGGGCTCTGGCCTTGGGGACCTTCAACTCGGAGCCCTCATCACCCCTGGATTCAGGGTTAGGTATATGGTCTCTAAACCTCCATGTCTTCATCCATGTCAAAACCCTGCCACACTCCTAAGTTTAGTCTAAGCACTTCTGAAATCCATCCGTGTTCCCATCTTGTGTAGGGCAGTGTTCACCACGTCCCCACTGTCACTGTTTGTAAAGCTCAGGATCCCCAGGACTTTCTTTGCTTTTGACATCAGTTTGGGGTTTGTAAGGGCCTGTAGGCTCAGTAGCCAAACTCAGCGCAGGGTGAAGTCAACCTCACACTGCGCAGTCTTGGGAGCCAGCACCTTTACTCTCTCCAGAGGCCACTAAAGCAATGTGGCAAACCCCCAAGTTAACGGAGATTAACTAATTGTGTTAAAAACCGTGTTTTGAGCACTTAGGATGATCCACACATCCTGTTGGGCAATGCAGATAAAAAAAAAAAAGGCCATATGCCAGCAGAATTTTCTAAGAGCCCAACAGAAAAGGAGCTTCATTTTGTTCACCATTTTGGGAAAAGCTAAATTCTTTTGTGCAGGGAGAATATTTTTGAAGTTGTTACTCTAGAAAGTAGACATTTTGGTCTTTGAAAGTGGTCAGACCCTGAGTTCCACTCCTAGCAGCTTATAAATGAGGATGGACAATGTGTGCTGGAAATTGACTAGGGGGCCATCAGGAGCTTGGCCAGGTCCCTGACCTCCTAAAATGAGTGCACAGTTAAGGCTTAAATAAAAAGACAAATAATATGGTTTGGGGGCCCAAGAAGGCCAGAACTCTTTGAAGCTAAGACAAAGATTTCTCTGGACTACCCATATTTATTGGATTTCAAACAAGTTGGGGAGGAATGAGAGAAAATGAAGGGAAAAACTGAGGTGAAGGCAGAAAGCAGAGCAGGACCTTGAGAAGTTAGAACAAAGACATTCTTAGGCAGTACACTTTGCCAGTGAGAAGAGCTGTCTTGTCTCTATAGGTGGAAGTTTATTGCTCTGGAGTAGGGAAGAGCCAAATGCCATGTTTTCTTGTCTTCAGAGGCGGTGAATCCAGAGCACTGTGGTCAGCAACTTAACCCTTACACAGCCCAGTGTCCAGCAGAAGCTCCTGATTTTTAGTGCTTCTCATTTGGCAGTGCCACCCTCCCAAGGCAACCTGATTAGAATTTTGAGCTTCATGTCTCATTGCTCTTACTATTCTTCACAATTTCCTACCAGCACCCTTTGCTCCTGCTGTAGGGTGGCTGTCCGATGATGGGAGGTCTCTGTCAGCCTTGTGACAGGAAGTGATCTGTACAAATGCAGAAAAAATTTAGTTTGTGAGCATAATTCACTCCAGGAACATGCTTGTAATCCAAGGTGCTTGTGAATCAGAGCAAACATCCCCACCAAAAATAATAATGTACAGGGCCAGGCATAGTGGTACATGCCTGTAATCCCAGCACTCAGGAAGCTGAGGCAGAAAAATTGCTGTGAGTTTGAGGCCAGTCTGGGTTACAAAGTGAGTGCAAGACCAGACTGAACTGCAGTGAAACCCTGTCTCAAAAAGACAAAAATAAAATAAAATAATGTACAGTCAAACGATTTATTCCACAGCCCAAAAATACTCATATAAAAATGATTACAGCACTGTAATATACAAGATAATAAAGAAAACACAAAATTTATTAAAAAAAACTCACCTGCACTTAGCTTTGAAAACCTTTGTGGGTGGTGTGAGCAGACAGCAGAGAGGAAGGTTACTATGCAGGACAACTGTCACTATCACTAGCGGAATCACTGCTGTCTGTCTGGTCAGTGGGATCTTTTTCTCTTCACGCAGTTTTTCCAAGGAACCTATCCGAAGTTGCTGGCTTTTGCTTCCTTTGGAGGATTTTGTGGAGATGCGTCATTGTGTCATCGTTTGGCCGATCCGGCGTTCGTGCTGCTGCAGGCTTATTCAGGTACCGCTGTTCTGCAGAATCTCGCACTGTTCCCCACATCTTCCACACCTCCCTAACCTCACCTGGAGACAGGGAGTCCTCCACCCTCTCCTCCCCTCTGCAGAGCTCCTCCCCAAGCTCCTGCTGTTGCTTGCGACGCAGACCCATCACTTGCTGCTCCTGGCCACCCTCCTCCCCAGCTCGTGAATGTTGTCCTCCTTCATCTCCAGGCCCATGGGCCTCCCCAGGACCAGATTTATTGACAACCGGCAGCTCCTGCTCCTGAGCATGGCCCTGAAAGTCACGGCTGAGAGCGCACTCAGACAGTTTCCCCTGAGCGGACTGAGAGTTCCCCTGGTGACCTCATCCCAGGCTTTACCACTCACCTTGAGGTGGAAATGACTATTCCCAAACTCTCGGAGGGTGAGGTTCGTTTTTTCAGCCACCTTGAGGCGTTGCTGCGATAGTGTTTCAGTGTAAAGCTTTTTATAGCTCAAGACGAGATGCAGGCACGGGGCTGGAGGCCGGAGCAGAGTCGGGAGGGCGGCACTTGTCCCCTGAGAACTCGTCTGGGTCCTCAAAGCCCAGAGGAGGCTCAGGCACATCATCCACAACCAGCTGGGCCGTCGAGGCAGTCTCTGTCCTAAAAGGTGTTTCTTCACCGCTGGACCGGAGCCCTCAGTGATCTGCTCAGCGGACAAGCTGGGAATGACCCAGAGCCTCGCCCTGAGCATAGTGTTTCTTCTAAGCCTTGCATTTGTGAAGGCTCGTGGGTTATCGAATGATACTCGAGCAGGGGCCTGACTTAGAAATCCCGCTTCCATTCACACAAAACAAGAGGGTAAGAGTCTCTCATGGGCTTGTGACCACCACTGCGTTCTCTTTTTCTGAAGTGTCAGTCCCCTTTGACATGTTTTCCCAAAAAGGCTTCCTCTCACTGCAGTTAAAAACTTGCTCTGGCAAGAACATTTGGAGAGGAGCAGCTTCGGGACTCGGCAGTGAGTGTCTCAGCTGCTGCCCCAGCGCCTGAGCTCACTGCCTCTCTGCGCCACCTGGCCCTGGGGGCGCCCTTGGCTCTGAGAGCTGTCAGGCTTCTCCTGCTCACCTGGCTCACCTGGAAGCCTGCTTTGTTCCCCGCGGTCACCTGGCATCTTACCTGGGAGGAGGCCAGTGTACAAGGCCTCTGCCTTCTCAGAGCTGAGGTTCTCACCACAGTCTCACCTGCCATTGCTTCTCACTTATCCAGATCAGAAGCAACTTTGCTACATAGTCCAGAGCATGCGGCCACTGCTTTGACGCCCTGGTGACTCCTTTTGCTACGTCCAGCCCCCCTACTTCAGCCTCCTCCTTTAATATGCTGCCAATGGTCACCCAAGTCGTTTTACGTAACTTTTGCCATTTTGGCCATTATCATATCTTCTTCATACTTCTCGAAGATTTCCTTATTATCTTCCACTTGATCATCTTCTTCCTACAACCTTCTTTTCAACCTTTTTCTGCACAGGGCCATTGTATACGCTGGCACAGATGTGGACAAAGGTACGGGATTAATAAAGGTTTGTCACGCACTGTACGAAGTCATGTAACTGGCGATAAAGCAACAGAGGAAAGGGTCTCCGACTGCAGGCAGCCTGACACAGAGTGAAGCAGAGTGTTCCTGAGCTCACCATTTTTTTGGAAAAGCAAAGAACTGTCCATAGGTGCTTTGAAGCGACAAAAAACCCACTAATGCCAGTTGTGGGCACTTTCCAACATTCCGAGAAATTTCTGATTCCTGCCAAACACCATAGCCTGAGGCTGAGCATGGGAGATCAACACCCACAATTCCACAGCAAGCAAGTGAGGGAAAGAGGGGGGAAGATGGAGGGACAGAGAGAGACAGAGGAGCCATCAGATCAGCTGTGATCTTGTGACATTGGGGTCACACACTGATATTGCGTGACATTGCTCATTTATCAAGTTAAGATTTATTCAAAATGTTTGCTCATCCTGCAGAGCACTTGACCAAAGGCCTTGCAGTCCAAGGTTTCACTGTACTCGCTCTTTCGTGTGTGCTCTGTATCCAGATTGGGGACCTGGAGGCTCTTTCCGTAAAGGGAAGAAGCACAATGAACATTTTAGGTCTGATGGCCTCTGTCACAACTCCCCAGGTCTCTGAAATGTCAAAGCAGCCACTTGAAGTATGTATGGAATGGGCACCATTTGGTTCTGAGAACTTCTCCTTTCCAAAACACAGCTGGCCAGATGTGAGGATGGGCCCTGGCTTTAGGTCACCAGTGTGTACCACCACGTCAGGCTGCTACTGTTGACTTGTCTGTGTGGAGAGGCTGAGGGGGACATCCTGACGAAATGCAGAGGCAGGATTGTCATGCCAGTCAGGTCTGGCATGTGAGCTTGGCATATGAGATGAGAGGTTTTCAGATCTGATCACAGGAGGGCACAGTTGAGGCTATAACTGGGTGACATGTAGGAAAACAGAACGAAGACAATCCATTTGGTCACTGAAACCAGCCACTATTTGGCCAGCCCTACTTTCTACCTAATAATCTTCATCTTCCCCACTTCTTTACCAGCAGAAACCTAAATGTATTAAGGGAAACAAAATAAACAAACAAAATGGAAATTCAGTTTTCAGGATGCCCCGTCTGCAAGATGTAGCTGTAAGAGGCAGTTCTGGCCGTTGAGATAGAAATCCTCTAGCAAGCAACTCTGTTCCATCCTTTGCTGGAAAAAGATGGACCCAGCTGCCATGCACATTAACCCCATGCCAGAGATGCAGGCTCGATGCTTGGAGATGGAGCAGTCACCTCTTCCTGAAAATCAGACATGCGGCAGGTGGACTGGGAAACCAGAACTTTGAGCTCTGACATTTTTTTTAATGACCATAATTGTCTTGGTTAGTTTTCTCTTGTTGCTAAGACAAAATACCTGATGCCCAAAATGAAGGAAGGAAAGGTTTGTTTAGCTTACAGTTTTTGGAGGTTTCAGTCCACACTCAGCTGGCTCCAAGGCAGGGTGGCATGGTTGAGGAGCAGACATTCACGGTGGCTAAAAGTGACAAGAGCAAAAGGCCAAAAAAAGGCAAAGCTCACCTTCCCTCCCCTGTATTGTATGCCGGTTACCCAGCCCTGGGCGGGTGCAGCACTCACACCACCAATCCCAGTGCTAGACAACGAACCAATCACAAACATGAGACTCAGCTGCCTCCATGACTGAATGAGGCTTGGGAGGCCACCCATGCACAAACCGTAACAATAACACTTCCTCCTGGACTCCTGACTTACTCAAGAAACATAAAACTTCAGTGCTCAACCCATGGTTGGTGTGTCCCCATTGAACATAGCCAAACACAGCCCTAATAGAATCCATCGACTTCAGCATTTTCACAGTTGTAGAAACTGATCCACGGTAGTGTTGAATGCTATTGAAGACCCAATATAAAGCCCTGACTTTGCTCTGCATGGTGTAGACAGCCGGGTGGAAAGCAAGGCAGACCCAAGTTGATGGCTGTTTCTTTTCACTTTCCCCTAGATGAAGCCCAGAAGGGCTGCAAGGGCACCCAGGGTCAGCTGTTGGGTGCACACAACCCCTCTCCAGCTCATGGTATCCCACGAGCAGTGTCACAAACACTTGGCAGTGGGGGGGGGGCAATCCCAGCTCCTGTTAATTGGCTCATTACCCCCAAGGGTGTTCCCAGCAGAAGTTCTGTTACCCATGAAGTTCTTCAAGTGAGCCACTTTATATCAGAGGAAAAAGTTTTGTAAAAGTTTTAATTATACATTCCTGAGTCTCTCTACCCAGCTTTATAAATAAATTCTATTGAAACCATGTTTAGGATGAGTAATTCTTGAAAAATTTTTTCTTAAAAGCTTTTTGCCATTAATATTTTAGTTAATTAAAAATGCATTATGCCTTAATCCTTTGTTAAATGCACAACAGAATAAAACAGCATATAATATTGGACTGGAAGTTTCTTTGGAATTGGATGGTTAAGCTTACAATTGATGGTTTATTAATGTAAACCTGGCAGGGGGTGAGCCAAAGAATATTTTCTGTTCTTATGTTTGCAAAAGAGATCAAATTTACAAGGACATTATTTTTTCCTACTGAATTCCCAATTGTTACTATTAAAAGACGTAGAATATGTGTAAGACAAACATGTGTATCCCAAGGGACAGTTCAAAACGATTTCTAAACATGGAAAGTTTCTGGAAGAAACCAAAGTCAAATTACTATCCCAGAGCTTGGATACAAACTTGGATTTTGGAAATGTTTTCCCAGATTAAAAAGGAGTTTTGGTATGGGGCCCCATATGGAAAACATGCATAATTTATTTAAAAGACCAAAGTAAAAGTGAATTCACAGTTTGAAATCTGGATAATTATGCTATAATTAAAGGACTGGTTTGTTTTGTTTTAAAATTATTGTCTTTGGAGTTTCCACCCATCCTCTATTACTATTCAGGGATTCAAAAGATTAGTGCTCTTTTTAAAAAAGTTTGATTTTGCATCGACCTGAGAGTTTTGTCCTCCTCTTATATGCAGCCCAGTGCAGTGAAATTTCCACGCCACCTTTGCTGTGTGGTACCCACGGGCCTAACCCCAGGCTCTCCATGGAAAGCTGACATTTGACCGCGGTCACAAGTCAAGGGCGCTGAGGAGCCCACAGACTCTGAGACCACACGGTCCAGGAGCCCGTGCGTGGCACCCACACACCCACCACTGCCGCACCTCTGCTCCCACCCTGCTGTCACCGCTGTGACGGGGCTGACCCCACGCCTGGTAGTCCTGGCCCCGGAGCAGCAAAGACCAGGCCAAGTCATCGGCAAGGCCACGCTGCGAGAAGCACGGGGTCTCCCACGGAGCTCACAAGGCCACGCTGCGAGAAGCACGGGGTCTCCCACGGAGCTTACATCTCCACCTCAGCCCTCCCCGTCCGCTAGATCGCAAGCAGACAAAAATTTTGAGATTCTTACATGAAGGAGTAATAGAAATTTTTTTCACAATATCTAAAAATTCTGTGTAATAGATTCCAGTGAATAAATATATATATTTTAACTTCTTCCAAGGCCATAAAGAAATGGAACTAATTATGTATTCAAATACAAAAACTAGTTTTGTGGATAAAATGCCCAAGATACAAGAAAGTTTAGAACATATAACGTTGTTGTAGCAACAAAATTTTCGTTTCCCACCTGCCTACTCCCCTCCGTGTTTATGCACATTACCTCTGGTTTTGTTCTGTTTTTTGAGACCGGCTGTCACTATGTAGCCCAGGCTGGCCTCAGACTCTCAGCAACCCTTCTGCCTCAGCCTCCCAAGTGATGAGATTACAGGCGTGCACCACCACACCCAGCGACACATCACATAATTGTCTACACTCACAGCATACAGTGATTCTTTAGCTCCGGGACCAGTTACTCTGTTAGATCGCCCTTCGGTAAATTTCACCTAGAAGGGTAGTGTCTCATTTCTTCATATGGATCCTGGAATAGCTTCTTTTCAGAGAAACACATGAAGAATATAAAACCTACTTTTCTTAGCCATTTATGAAATCTGTTTTGCCACCTCACTGAGGACTAAGGCGTGTTCCAGGGTTCAATCTAGACTGTACTACACGGGCAGAAGCCCCGGCGACAGGACGGAGACCTCAGGAGAGAGACGGAGGAAGGCAGCCTGCCCACCCCGCGGGCCGCGCGCAGCCTCGCAGGGCGCGGAGGGCCAGGGTCGCGGAGCAGGCGGGGCCGGGCCCGGCAGCGCTGGGGGCGGGTGGCCGGCCGGGCTCGCGGGGAGCCAGGCCGCGGCCGCATCACGGGGCGCGCCGAGCGCCGCCCGGGGCGGAGCTGTCGCCTGCCGCTGCCGGGGCTCCTGTGCGGCCCAAGGAGCGGGCGGCGCCGCCTCTGCGCGGGGTCCCGCTGCGGCTCCGGGCGCCTGGGCTCTGGCCCCGCGGGCGAAAAGGCCGCCCAGGCGCAAGCTGTGGTAGAACTTCCCCCCTCGGCCACTGGGGGGCGCTGACCCGACCCCGCCTCCTGCCTCCTGCCTCGGTCCTGGGGGCCCAGATGAGCTCCTGGCCAGCGGCTGTGTCCAGGACACCCAGAGCGGCTCCCACGGGACCCGGGACCCGGCCGGCAGGGATGGCGGTGCTGGGCGGTGGGCTCGGGGCAGGAGGGGAGAGGGGGAAACGGGGGTCAGTCGGAGGGGACGGACCAGCGGTGAGGGCGACCCTGCAGGGGGCAGAGGCTGCAGTGGGAGGGAAGGCGGGAAAGGAGGCCTCGAAGAGCAGGCAGGAGAGAAAGCAAGCAGGAGGAGTCGGGGCGCACAGGGCGGGAGGGCGGGACAGGGGACCGCAGGGCGCCCTCCTGACACTGCTGAGGGCCCGACAGGGGACCGCAGGGCGCCCTCCTGACACTGCTGAGGGCGTCCCGGAGGAGGCCACTGCTCGGGACCCTGCTCCTGTGGCGTGTGGCTTGGCCCCCTTTGAAAGGCTACCATGTGCTCCCATGGTATTGCTTTAACAATATAAAAATAATCAAAATCAAATCATTTTTCAAGTCAAATTTTTTACTTCCCCACATTGCTTCCTGAGTAATATTTCTTTCCTATCAGTTGCAGATTGGATTTTTAAAACGATGAAAAGTAGTCTTGTACGTCCTGCCAAAATTAGAAAAAAAAAAATAAAAACTCCCATCCAAATATTTCACACTTTGTGCTGATGGATCTCATTACATTTCTGGGATCAAAAATAGAAGCGTTTAATAAACGCGCGCTGATAGAATGATACAACCTTTGGCGCCCACTGTGCTTCGTTTTGTTTCAAAGTAGCACTGACCGTAGGGAAGGAAATGTCAGGGCATCCTGAGGACAGCAGGGGCGGCCGCGGTTCCCATCTGTGTCGGGGGAAGAGGAAGGCCAGGAGACGTGAGGTGGCCAGGGAGCCCCGCCCTGGACACCAGGCCTGCCGGCCCCAGGAGAGAAGCCCTGGGCTGGAGAGCGATGCTCGCCCAGTACCTGGAGATGACACTGCCCTGCAGGGTCCCCGCCGGGAGTGGGGCAAGAGCGTGGGCAGGAGGTGGAACTGCGCGAGGGAAGGAGATTGAGAAGCTCGCCAATGAGCCGAGGCTCCGGGCTAACAAGAGAGGGAAGAGGGCTGGGGTTGTGGCTGAGTGGTAGAGCTCTTGCCTTGCATGCATAGATTCAATCCCCCACCACCACCAAAGAGAGAGAGACAGACAGAGACAGATAGACAGAGACAGACAGACAGAGACAGAGAGGAAGACAGAGACAGAGACAGACAGAGAGCGAGAGAGAGAGAGAAATGGGAGCTCAACCTGAACTCAAGAAGAAGAGAGCCAGAAGCTGACTTCAGCAGAACTGTGTCGAGGAGGATGCCCACCCCAACGGCTAACCCTAAGGCCGCCCGCCCCAGCCTCAGTGAGGTGAAGCCCGCATGTGCTGAGGGTCGGGTCTGAGCAACACATCAGGCCACATTTCTACGTAGACGAGTGGACGGTGACCCTAAGCATAGACATTGACTGCTCCAGAGTGGGCAGTGGAGAGTGAGGACAGCACCTGAGAGGTCTCTCGAGCCGAGGAGCTGAGACCCGAGGTGGACAAGAAGGCCAGCCTTGGGAGCAGAGGGGCCTGTCCACCAGCAATGGTGCTTCTGCTAGGGTTTATCCTCTACAGCAATCAAAAAGCTTCCACTGAGTTTTCTACTGAAAAGAAGACTTAAAAACTGCAGTAGAACCCATTTTCCAATCCTGAAGGTAAAGGCCAATGCCTGCTCACACAGCGAACGCTCCTGCAGACCCCCGCCCAGTCCCCAGGCACAGAGCAGCCCACCTCAGTAGCCTCAGGGCTCCCACTGCACTGTGACCACCTGGAGGTGACTATCCCGAGACCCACACCAGGCTCTATGTGGATCAAAAAAGCCAGTGACTGCTTACAGTATTAAAAATCAGTTGTCGTCAAAGATGCATTGCCAGAAATCACTCTCAGGCCGCTCACCCGCCCCGACACACTTGCCCGTCACTCGTGCCCCTCTGCGGCAGCTCCGGGGGCTCCTTCCTGAGTGCCTTTGTGACTCACTCAGTGGCTGCCTTGGTGTCGGGAATGCATTCAAGCATCTCCTGTCCTGGTCACTGTGACTCTGCAGAGGGGCCGGAAGTTTCATGGTGCCAGATTGAGCAAATAATTGCCATAAACACTTGACCAACAAGGTGTGGTCAAAGTAGCATAAATATCTACAAGTTTGTTGTATTAACCTTGCTTAGAATATTTGAAAATATTCCCTCTTGCTTTAAACACACTTATTGTTTTGGGCAATGTGCCTTTTACTGTAATAATTTTTTAGAAATTTGTGTTTATTTTTGATGTTTCATGTATTTGAATTTTATGTAAAGGACTTTGCTAAAATTCTTATTTTGTTTCTCACATAATATGCTTAATTGTGATGGTTTTGAGATTTTCTCATGTTTTTGGAAATGTAATGCATTAATGATCATGATGAGACAATACCTGTTATGGTTTGGATCTGAGATGTCCCCAGTTTCATGTATTGAGAGTTCAGTGCCCTCCATGGTGACACACAGAGATGGACTTTGGGAAAGACTGGATCCTGAGGGCTCTGATCTCATGAGTAGGTTGATCTATGCCAGGTCCACAGTCTAATGGGAGTTGGCAAGTGACAGGCCCTAAGAAAGTGGACTTCTCGGAGAAGCAGGTCTCTGGGGTTCCCCTGGCCTTTCTGCTTTCTGGCTACCATGATGTGAGCAGCTCTGCTCATCCTACCTTCACATCATGATGCTTACCCCACTGTGAGTCAAAATCCATAGCACTGCTGACCATGGACTAAACCCCCTGAAACCAGCAGCCAGAATAACCCTGTCCCCATTTTAAGTTGTCTTTCCCAGACATTTGGTGACAATGAAAGAACACTGACCAATGGAGCCTTCCATGCTGCCCATGGCCTTGCTTGTCTGTGGGTACCCAAGTCAGCCCCCATTCTCTGTCCTCAAAGTCTGTGTGGGTTTCTGTATGGATCCCTGGAAGAGTGAGTCAGGCGCACTTTCGTGTCGGGGTGCCGTGCTGGGGACTGGACCTGGGCCTCAAATCTGATGGACAAGTGCTCTGGACTGCACCTGCTCATTTTAAAGTCTTTCCCTCTCTGTCACCAACTTGCTTTCCCAGAAGATTCAATTACTCTCCCATCAAGCTGTATAATTCTTTATCATTTTTCCCCAATATGATACATTTAAAAAAATTCAGCATAGTCTTAATTTGCATTTTTAAGTAACTTATTCTAAGATTAAACATTTTTTGTATTTTTGGCCATTCGTATTTCTTTTAAGTCAACTACTTATTCATACATTAGTTCATTTTTATTGAGACTTTCTTTTCCTATTGGCTTTAGGAAATGTTCCTACATTAAAAAAATTGATCGTACATTGAAAATACTTTTTCACTTCATTTTTTAGGCTCATTCACAGTGGTACTACTGGAGGTGACACAGCTGTCTGCTGTGGGTTCTTGCTTGTTGTGCTTTGGTTCGGGCTTCTGGTTTTGCTCCACTGGCTCTGGCCTTGGAAGGAACGCTCAGGCAGGGCGAGCCCCTCCCAAGACAACTGCATGCGACGGGAGCAGGTTAGGACGATGCTGCACCCATCACGGGAGGAAGCGACCAGCCAAACCCCACACTGGCAGGAAAAACTCCAAAAACAACTCCAAGAATAAATGGTTTATTTAAATGACAAATCTGTAATTTTTACACTTATTTTTTTGCAAAGTAACATACTAACCCCCTTTTCCACCCTCCTACTATAATTATGGTTAATATTTCAATAAATACAGTAATTTCTTTTTAATAACCTGTGTAGCTTCAAACATAAGTAATATTCTATTTTAGAATTTCATCTGAGATACTCTCTCTTGCAGTGTGGATTGTGCCCGCCTGCTTCGCTTGCTGTGGCAGTGCCCTCCTCTGTGGGCTGACAGTGGCTCCTGTCACTAGACAGATGACTGTCACTGTCAGCTACTTTCCCTTTGATGCATTAGAAGAAAAGAGCAAAGCAAACAAGCAAGAGCTCCTAACCACTTCCTCCTGAACAGAATACCAACAGAATGCACACAGCAAGCTCTCAGGGGGTGGCGTGTATGTTTCTAGCTATAAAAGTGAAGATAAATTGCTGGCTGTCCCAACCCCACCTCAAATAAGCCATTCGCCCAGTCACGTGCTTTCCAGGTCAACCTGGTCCAGTGCTTGGTCTTCGGGAGCACTGGGCCTCCTGCTGCCCAGCGGTTTCACACACCCTCGCCCATGACCACCAAGCACCACCCCCACGGCCTCTGCATAAGCACTGGCGAGAACTCGGGTTTAAGGGAGACAGTGGGGTGCAGCCCTGCCTCCAACGCCGGTTAGCTCTGGTTCCTTCTCAGTTTTATCTCAGCATCGAACACTCTGCCCCGGAGTTCTAGGTCTAAGTAGAGCCCCGCGTCTCGGCCAGTGTTGCACCCCCGAGCCGTCCCTCAGAACGGGGACTTCTGGCCCTGGGCGCTGCCGTGGAGAGCAGGCACCCTGTCTCTCAGACTAGGGCTGGACACGGGGTCCCTATCATCCTGCACGCTGTCTGTGCCCCGCAGCTGTCCCTGGGCTCTGGTGATGCTTCCGTCCCCAATGAGCTGGAACTGTCCTCACTGCCCCTCTGTGTAAGGCATTTTCTTGGTCACCCTACCTTGCTCGTGGTTTTTAATTGAGGTTTTCATTGGCATTGAATTAATTTTATAGACTATTTGGGAAAAAAACCTTTTTGATAAAATTATTTCCCTTCTAAAGACACAATTCATTTTCCTATTCAAAGTCCTATTTTGTATGTCTTGACAAAAATTTGCCTTTTTCTTCCTGGAGGTCATTAAGTGTTGTATTATGTTTATTCCTTGGGCTTTATAGCTTGGTTCCCAGTTTCAATTGTTTGTATTTTAAAGTAGTTATTTCTGGTTTATGAAACAACTGCAGACTTTTAGGGTAACAATTTTATAATCAAATAAATCAATTAATGGTCATATATAAGTTCTAATCATTTTCAGTTGATTTTTTTGAATTTTGAGGTACTTAATCTTATCCATAATGAACAGTAACTTCATTTTCTTACCTTTATTTTCTTATGTTGGGTAGAATGTGAGTCAGAACACTGAAGAACAGAAGTTACTGTGGGGATTTCTGCACGCTCTCGCCCTCAGAGGACTCTGTGGTATTTGGAGTTAGGCATGCAGTGGGCATCAGTTTCGGCAGCTGGAAGAGGCCCCACCTGTCTGGTGGTGGTTAACATCAGGAATAGGTGTTGGTCCCTTCTCATGCTTCTGCCACATTGTGAAGGTGTCATCTGTGTCCTTGGACACAAAACCATGGTGAACTACTTGCAATTCCACCTTGGAGTAAACCTCCCAGCAAAGCGTGAAGGATCCCTGTAGCCCGGCTGTCGGTGGGCACTGGTCGCTGGTGCCGCTGTCTGTCCCCTGTGAGTGGCAAGTGGCAAGTGTCGAGTGTCGAGTGTCGATTGGGGACTGGGGAGGCCAGCTTTCCAGCAGTGGGCCCTCCGGAGAGCCTGAGCAGCTTCCTGGCCAGTGGACGTGGCAGCCAAGGGCTCTGACACGCAGGCGTGGCACTGAGGGAGGATGCAGGTGCTTGCAGCATGGGTGCTGTGACTGGCCGCTGGCAGGCAGTGGTACTTCCAGCAGCAAGGCCAGAGAGCCGGAAGCAGGGGCCAGGCGGGGCCAGTGTATCAGTGCCCTCTGTGGGCGAGCGCCCAGGGAAAGATGCCTGGGAGACGGAGCTGAGACCCGGAGCAACCCACCTGCATCCTGAGGGACCTGGACTTAGCAGTCATTGTCATGGTGATTTCTTGGCTGAGTGACAGCATATACTTCCTCAACTGGCAACATAAATGATGCCAGGACTTCACCTGGTGATAGAGAAATTGCCTGACTGGAGGTCTGGGCCCTGGGCCTGAGCTGGCACCTTCCATTTCCTCCATGTCCACAGAGGGACAACCAAGGTCTGAGCTGGGGTGGCACAGGCCAGGTCCAGCCAGGGGGTCCAGCCCACACAGGTGAGGGGCCTGGCAGATCCCCAGGGCTAAGAAATGCCAAGTGGAGGAGAGCAGGGCAGTCCGGTGTCCTGGTTATTCAGTGTACAGCACACAGGGACTTCTTGTGGTTGTTCTCAGGGCTGGGAATTAAATCCACAGATTTCTGAGCTTTATCCCAGTCCTTTTTTACTTTTATTTTGTGACAGAGTCTTGCTAAACTACCACCACTGGCTTTGAAATTGTGATCCTCCTGCCTCATCCTCCTTTGTAGCTGGGACTGCAGGCAGGTACCACCACCACTGGCAGCCTGGCAAGTTATGTCATCTTTAGAATGTGGCTTCGGCTGGATGCAGTCACAGGCTGTCTTAGCTCAGGGACACTGGGGAGGAAGTCCAGGCTGGCCCGGAAGGAGGAAGTACTCCTGGTTGAGTTTTCAGGTCCACCGCAGGGATTCGCTGTGGGTTCCCTGCCTTTGCCGTCCTAGTTGTAACTCACAGGCGCGTGGTGACAGCCTTAGCTCTATGCTGTAGGAGCTGCCACAGTGATCTTTCCTAACATTACATTTGTTTCAGAGAGACCCAAGCAGCTCAAGGGCGTGACAGTCGTCTGTCCTGTCTGCTGCCCCCAGCAGGGCACTTCGGGTTCAGTATGAAGCCCAGGCCGCAGCACAGGGCTAAGAGCAGGGGCGAGCGGGCCAGGTCCAGCGGTCACATGAGCAGGAGGTCCCCACGAGAGGATGGGGGCAAGATGCCCAACCAGCATCTCTGAGTATCCAGGATCAACGCATCAGTTAATCATCAGCCGGTGACAGACAAATGAACTGACAAGCTCTGAGAATCCCATAAAATTTACCTTTTGGAACAACAGAAGTAACTGATAAACTTCCTTCATGCAAAGCTGCAGCGATGCTGTTTTTACTGCACCCTTCCCCTGCCCCCTGCCCTCTGCCCCCTGCCCTCTGCCCCGTCCTCTCAGGGTAGGGCTTGCTCGGTCTCTGCCCTTGTGACTTAGGTCATGGGGCAGCTCACTCGCCACATGGCCCACCTGGCAGGGCTGAGCTCTACAGCCCGATGGGCCGATGTCCCCTGAAACAGGTCTCCTGGGAGGACAGAACTATCCTTCTTGGTCCACCTAACTGCTGGACAACACAATCCCTTCTTTTTCTAGACATTTTATTAAGAACCTGGTCTTATTTCAAGGGAGATTTCATTTTGCTCAACACAGAGTGCAAGACAAAGAATCAGTGGAGACAATGTGGAAAATGGAAAATTAGAGTGGGAAAAATGAGATAAAACCAAAGAGAATGTTATTATACCAGATGCGTATCTCGAGGTTTGGTGTGAATTGTGGAAAACAGGCCAGAATGTGACTGAGAGTCCCAGCGTCAAAAGGGAAAAGAATGAAACTCCTCCCGAAGGTCGCTTATGAAAATCCTGGTGGCTCCCAATGTGAGCTCTGTGGGAGGCCTCTGCGCTGCACCCACATGGACACTTGGGCGGGGTCACTGGCAGAGGCCTACAGGAACAGAAGCCCTGGCATGGGCGGTGACCTGGACACCAGCTTGTGCTAGACATTATTTCTGTGCAGAAGGGTCTAAAAACAGGCCCCTGTGTGGGTTACGAATTCCACTCGGTGAGGGGAGGCAGATGTGTGTGTGCAGAAGTAGGTGCTCTGAGCTTGTGGCATCGTTTCTGGTTCCTTCAAATTCCTGTGGACCAATGCCTGGTGACTCGGGGGAGACTTAGATAAGGATTTCACAGTGAGAGCAGCTTTCACGTGAGCCCTGGAGTTTCTCGTTGCCTGTTGACAGTGGCCCTGCAGTGTGCTAATGGGTGGTATTTTATTGTAATGATGATCTGAAGTGCAGGGCTCACCTGCGGCCGGCACGGCCGCTTGTCCCCTTCCGTGCGGAGGGTTTTGCATGGTGTGGGGTATGTGTAGACCGAGCAGTGAAGTAGCTGAGGGGAACAGCTGCAGGAACAGGAGGGTCAGGGTGGTGCACATTTTCCTGGTGTCTCATTTTCATCCTTTGGCTCTCGGCGGAGACAGACACGAGCGAGTGCACACTCCGAACTCGGTCGTCCTCGCCGAAGGCTGTCCTGTGTTTGAAATCAGCTCTGGAAGCCTCACAGAGGTGTGGTTCTCATTATGTCACAGGGATTTTCTCATTCAAGAGTATAATTACCAAACCTGGCTGTCAGACCACTGGGAAACCGTCATGTGCTCCTGCACGCTTCTCCCCCATGCCCTGGTGGGCTGCGCTCCGGCTCTTCTCAGACGTAGTCCTGCAGGGCTCTCATCCACCGGCCTCGGTCACAGGGCCTTCCATGCAAGACAGACAGCCACCTCAGTTCAGGACAGACAGCCAGTGCCCCATGTACGTTGGTGACCACGTGGAAACCCGCCATGCTCAGCGCCTCACACACTGCCCCTCCCCGCTGCCACGGTGCCCCAGCCTCCATCAGCCCAGAGAGACGATCAGAGCTCTGAAGGCAAATTGGGTTTGGAGCTGAGCTTCCAGTTAAAGTGTAGAAATGGTGCCAAGAATAGACAAAGATGGCAGCGGGGATGTGCAGTGACCTGCTGCACCCCAGCACCAGCTGGGGCAGTGAGGAGCTCAGTGCTGCCCACAGGGGCAGCCTCTGATCATGGGGCCACTGCTCGCTGAGACTGCAGATGCTACTGTCACCGCTGCCTGGCCAGCAACCTGGCGAGAGACCCCATGTGGCCCCAAAATTGCTTTCCAGGACCTAACTCGAGACTTTAACAGTGAAGTGTCTGCAGTAATAACTTGCATCTGCAATCACTTGCCATTGTGTCTTAGCTGCCTCAGCTCAAAATCGTCCTAGCAGCCCTAGGGAGAGCAGAGCTAAAGGTGCACCCTGAATTAGGGATGGAGAAACTGAGGTCCGGAGTCATGGTGTGACCCATCTCTGGTGTTCGGTAGTCGGGGAAGCCCGGGTCTGGCCTTGTGGGGTCCAGTCCGCATCAGCACCCCAGTGCTTCCCTCTGCGCCCACTCAGGGGAGTCCCCGGAGAATCAGCTCTGGGTCCCCGGGGAGCTTCTCTGGGGCCTGGGGCACCTGTCTGCAGAAGGCTGAGCTCCTGTGTGTGCGTGAAGGGGTTGTGGGTGCTTGTGGCAGGGGCAGCCGCACCCTGACTCCTCTCCAGTGCCCCGGATCTGAGACAGTCCAGCCCCCCGAGGATGCGAAGCGCTCAAGAAGAGGCTCAGGCTCGTCCTCTCGTGGGTCCCCGTGAAAACGGCCATTTGGACACTCTGTGTGGCCAGTCACAGAAAATAAACGACCTGTCCCATCACTCGCTCACCATCGCACAAAAGATCGCCCCAAACCTAACATCTGAAGCCCACAACAAGCATGGTTTACGGGGGGTCGGGGGGAACCGGTCCAGGGGTGGCCACAGCCCTGACCAGTGGAGTCTGCCGGGCTGAGGCTGCCTGAATCCCCCGGCATGAGGGGTCCCTGAGTCCGTGAGCTGAGAGGCAGAGGGGGGGGCATGGCACGAGTGCCACACCAGGCTGAGGTAGGGAATGGCCATGTCCTTCGGGTCCAGCCTCTGGCCGCTGCAGTGCTGAGTGAGGAGGGACTGTCCAGGGCTGTGCAGAAAGTGCATAACACAGTGCGGCACGAGTCGCACTACTTCCTCCACGTTTAATATTTTAAAAATATTTCCAGAGTAACTTTTTCTTTACAAAGATGGCACATGGCCGTGGCCGGACCTGCCTCGGAGGTGAGACGCCAGCGGGTCCAATGCTTCCGCGGGCACTGAGTCCCGGGCTGCACTGGGGCAGCGTGAAGCCTCGGCAGAGTTTACTCCTGTGGCCTTTGCATTGGTACTGTCCGCAGCACTGATGTTCTGCCCACCTTGGGCAGTGGGTGCATGCACTTAATGCAGATACCCTCTCCGCGCCCGCCCTGCCGCCCTCCACGCCCTTCCTGTGTCTGCATCTCTGCTGTTTCTGTCTGTTCACGCTGTGACCGGGGATGCGCAGTCCTGCGTGGCACCTGGCACACCTGCTCGCCCACCTCAGTCCTGCATGTTGCCCTCCTGTCTCCCCCATCCCTCGGTCCCCTTCCCATTGGCCACAGCTCCATCTTCCTGTCTCCTTTTATCTGTCTTTTCTTTTGTTTTTTATTTAGACTTTGGATTTCTCATGCGACAGAAACCACGTGGTACTGAGTTTCTGTGTCTGATTTATTCCCCTTAACATGCTTCCCAGTTGCATCCAGTTTCCTACAAATGACTCAGAGTTATCCTTCCTATGGCCAAGTAATACCTCCTTATGTACAGATGCCACGTTTTCTTTGTCCACTCTTCTGCTGAGGGACGCATGGACAGCTCCCAGGGCTTCTTTGATATGAATCGTGCAGAGGTCACTGTCACTTTAACTTGTATCAGGTGGGACTTTATTGAAAGAGAAATGTGACGTCAGTAAAGACTCAGGCCGTGGGACATCCAAAGAGATTGGACAGAGGCGCTCAGAGTTTGCAAGCATGAGGCAGTACCGGGGACCCCTGCAGTGAGCCCCCAGCTTCCTGAAAAGAGAGCAAGAGACAAAATGTTGATGTAAGAGGAGAAGGAAAGGCCGCGGGGCAGCCAGAACCTCGATGTTTCCTCACAGAGGTGCAGGTGAGGGGTCAGAGGACAAGTCCGAGGGCAGTGGGGTCTTCTGTGACAGGGTCTCTGTGGGGTGAGGACAGTGGAGGGGTGACAGGTTGCCAGGCAGTGTCTGCATTCCAATCTGCCTCACAAGCAAGACAAGGACGGCCTTGGCCCTCCCCAGCTCAGATTGCCACCTGTGGTCCCCCAGGAGGCAGAGCTGAAGGGGTGCGTGCAGGTGTGTGATGAGAAACGGGACTCGTGCTTTGTAAAGTGGCTATTACTCTTTCCTTCGACGGCAGGTCTATTAAACGTACTATAAAGTACACCCTTCGGAGTCTACAGTCCTGGGAATGTAATACATTCCAAAACCTGTACAGCTATAACCAGTATCCAACTTTAAAATGTATTTTCCACCACCACCCCGAAAGCACCCTCCCTCCCTACGCATTAGCGGTTCTCTCCACCGCCGCCCTGCCCGCCGGGAAGCCAGCATGGAGCACCGGCCCTGCTGGTACTGCACCGCAGCAGAATGCACACCCTCCCTTGCCTGGTGTCTAGTGTCTTTAATTTAGCATAGCATCATCAGGTTTGTCTGCGCTGTGGCAGGTGCAGCACATCATCCCTGCTTGTGGCTGAGTAATACTCCTTTCCATGGATATGCCACATTTTAAAATTCAATCACCAATTGACTGACATTTAACATTTTACATTTTGTGTCTGTAAGGAAAACTGCAGGGAGCGCTCCCGGTTTTGAGCCACTCCACCTGGAATCTGTTCTGCAAAGGTGGTCTCTAAGGCTCCTGTGGACTCACTCGCAGCCACTGCCCTCACGGGCCTGGTCTGTGATGTGCCATGCATGTCGAGCACAATGACAGTGCCAGCTGCACCTGTGCTCAGGCAATCCCTGGCCACATTATCTAGGAGGGCACCTCACTCCTGTCTGTGTGGCAGGGTCCACATGGACAGGTCCCTTCTCAAGGCCTCTTGGAGGTACAGTCCAATGGGCAGGGTTTGCACATGGCTAGTGGCTGGGTCCATGGGGCCAAGGTGAAGCAGCAAAGTGGTGGCCATCACGTGGCAAGAGGCCCATTGTGTCCACCTCAGGGAGGGCGTGCTGAGTCCACGGGTGGGAGAGAGTCCTGGGTCCAAGGGCAAATCTGAGACAAGCCTGTGGTCCCAAGAGCTCCCTGCTCCAGTTTTGCACTGCTGCCCAGAGACGAGATCCAGCAGCATCGGACGGGGCCTTTAAGGCTGGGCGCGTGAGGGTGGAAGACGTGTGGGGGTGGAAGATGCGTGGGGGCGGAGGACTGGCGAGCTTCGCAGTGAGATCCCACGTGGCAGTAGCCACGTGCGGCGGACGCTGGCCAGTGGCATCAGTGTCCACTTCCTGTCTGGGGTGTTGCTCTAGAGTCCTGGGTGGAAACTGGGCCAGACTGCTAGGCATTTCTTTGCACTCACCCTCACATGAGCCGGAATGAGAAGCACACAGAGAGAGCACACCTGAAAGTACAGCGTCCAGCTCACTTCCGGGCCACTGGGGACGCACTGAGAGGCAGGCTGTGCACACGGCAGGTGAGATCACACGGGCCCTGGGCGGCCCTCTCTGCTGAGCTGGAACCAGGAACTGCTGCAAAAGCAGTCTCTTCACACAGGTGTGCACATACCCACACAGGCACACATGCGTGCGACACTGTGTGACCAGCTCGACGGTGACGATCACCTTGTAATTTGTATATAAAAACATGGTCGTGTACCTTGGTTAGACACCACTCTTATTGGTCAATTATACTTCAAGAAAGCTAAAGGTTTTTTAAGAATAAAAAATTAAATCTTAAACCACAAAAAAGCTAGAGTAATAAATTCGGAGAAAGGCTAGAAAAAGAAGTAGGCAAAGAAATAGAGACAGAAAACATAACAGCAAAGGGAACTAAGGATCCACACCATCCCAGGCTGGAGGGAGGGTCCCCTGTCAGTTTCTCCCTGTCCCCACCCCACACCTGCCTCGGCACAGCCACTTCACTGGGTCCCTGCTCAGAAGCCCACGCAGAGCTGGTGCAGGTTCCCGCGCCCCTCCCCACACGCCCTGCCCCCTGCGTGGCCAGCGTTGTGTGAAATGCTCACCTGTGGGGTTTGCGTCCCCACTGAAAGCAGCACACGTACTGCAGCTGCGCTCACTGCACCCACCTAGCACCTCAATCGGTGCCCGACTCGCAGCAAACCCTTAACAGACACTTGCTGGAGGAGGTAGAATCGTCCACGAAGGGCTCAAGTTCCCTGCCGAAGGGCACAGTGGGGACAACCTCGCCCAGACCGCGGCAGCCGCACAGTGTTGGGGTGCCGCATGACCGGGGCCTGATCTGCCTGCAGAGGCAGAGGTGGGGTTTTCACGTGAGCCTCGCAGGATGAGTAAGAGTTCAGCAGAGAGGACTCTGCCAAGGACATTTCAGGCCAAGGAGAGCGACACAAAGGCCTAAGGACAGAGGACAGCAGAGAGCAATTGTTTTGTGGCCTGGCTGTGTTCGACGTGAGGCAGAAACAACTTTCAAGGAACCTGGGAGACCCACTGGAGGGGAGGAAGACAGAGAATCCTCGGTGTTTCTGAAGGACTTCTCTGGCAATGCCGGCAGGTAGTTTGAGGCAGAAGACTGTGCCACCCTCTGGCCAGAGCACAGTGAGATGGAGAGAACAGCGGGACCTGTGTGTGGAGAGGGCTGAGGAGGTGCCAGGGCCTGAGGTGGGCACAGCAGAACGAGCAGAAGTCTAACGGGGCGAAGCGGGGTGACTTGAAGGCATTCTCTCCTCTGGGGAGGCAGGTAGAGGTGCAGGTTGGGGAGGTTCTTGGTCCACTTTCCTGGCACTGGGAAGCCTGCCACTTACAGAAGGAGGATTGATTTAGGCTCACAGTCTGGGGGATCAGTCCATGGTCAGCTGACTCCAGCACAGGGATTTCACAGTAGAAGATGTTGGGGAGCAAAGCTGCAGGGTTCTTGGCAGCAGAGGAGCAGAGCAGGGGAGAGCAGCAGAGGCCAGGATAGGGGACAGGTGCGGTCCCCAGGCCACACTGCCATGCACCACCCTGCCTGGTTGCAGCGAGTGGGGCCAACTGCAGGATCTTCTTGACGCTAAGGCGTGGAGGCACCAAGGTAAACGGTCACTGGGTGTCAGCACCTGAGCAGGATCCTGCACACCTGCTGGGTCTCCTCTGTGCCTGGGTAGTGGTTCCCTACCGTCCAGCTGTCAGTTAACAAATAGTCACTGGGGCTTGGCTTCCACATGTGCCTCCCTCTTCCCAAGGGACAGTGTCCTCCCAGAATGCTGTGTCTCAAAAGCAGAGTCCCAGTGATTTGGCCTCTTCAGACATGCCCACACCTGCCAACACCCAAGGGCGGTGTCTCAGTCACTTTCTCCACCTGAGACACAAGAGCTGGCTCCTGTTGTGGACAGAGCTGCTCAAGGCTGTGGGCGGGAAGCAGAGAGAGAAGGGAGGAGCGAGGCGAACCTCCCGGGTGTCACCACAGTGATGCCTCTTCTGCCCGCCCCACCTCCTAATGGCAGGCAGCTGTGGCACCCCGCAATGCAGTCACCTTTCTGATACCCCACCTTTGAGCACACGAGGCTCTGGGGAGACATGGAGGTGTAAACTCTAGCAGGAGGGGAGCTGGGCTCACAGTTACCCATGTATCTTCCCAGTTTGGAGATTATTTGCCCGAAATGTTTAACCTGTGTGCCTGATTCTCTTCCTCTTGTATAACCACAAACAGCGCAGAACACAGGCGGCTTGAGCGTGCCTTTCCTGCTACTACCGCGGGACAAAACGGCCCCTTCTCCCGCCGGCAGGACGCCCGCTGGTGCAGCCCCTTACTCTGCGCAGTGACAAGAGCGCGATGCGTGTTTCAGAGCCCAGAGAGCACGCAGACACAAGCATGGCCTCGCAGTCAGCAGCTCTGAGTCAGGTCTCCCAACGTTTTCCCATCAGCAAATATAAATCTCCTTTCCTGTGACTGAACTCAGGGACCCTCCATGGCTGCTGTGTGTTTAATCTTCCCCGCCTGATGGAGGCGTGGGCCGCCTCCGCGTGCCCAGGCCTAAGCAGCGGCCGCCCCGCGCGTGCTCTCTGGGGAAGGTTTGGCTGTGTGCTGGGAGGCGCCCTGGTAGACAGTGTCCTCTTCCGTCCTAAGACATGTGTTGCTAATCGGACGCGAAAAGGTCCTGAAGTTTCCCACCAGCGTCCATCCCGTGCAGCCAGGCCCGAGCTGGGCAGCCCCTGCGACAGTGCCATGGGTGCCTGGACCGGCAGAGGGGACAATTCCTCAGCCTCTGACAGCTTCTTTCTGGGACCTGCTGAAAGCTGAGATCTGAGAACTGGTTCTCTTCAGGGAATTAAGGGAAAACAGGCAGGTTGACATTGACACGTATGTGTTTACTAAGTACCTAGGAGAGGTGGTGTGCATGAACCTCACTGAGGCTAAGTTTTGCTTTGTTTTTTTGGGGGATTGGACTTATGACCTTGCACTTGCCAGGCAGGCACTCTCACTGCTGAGCCTAACTCCCAACCTGAAGCCAAGTTTTCTCGTCTCATCATTGTACAGCCCTAAATTCTCTCTTTTTCTTACACAGGGTCTTGATGCACTTCAGGCTGCCCTTGAATGCACTACGTAGCCCAGGCTGTCTTTGTACTCACAGGGAGTCTCCTGCCTCAGCTTCCCGAGTCATGGGATTACAGGCGTGTGCCGTCATGCCTGGCAGCCCTGCAGTCCCTTCACTTGCTTCTTCTTCCTCCATTGAGGGAACCCCCTCCCTGGTTTCTCCTTCCCACATTCAGGAAAGACGTTCCAAGAAGATGCAAAAACCACTTGTGCACTCCCCTCCTTTGGGTGTCTCTAGGGGATTCCATTCTCTCCCTGGTCAGGAGGACCCAAGATGGACTAGGACAGTGATAGGGGATGCCCAGGAGGGGGCGGCAGTGGGGACAGAATTGCCTCATGGGTGGGAGAAACTGGAACGTTTTTCTTCAACCTTCAGGGGAGCCAGGAAGGCAGGGTCCCCAGGGCCCCCAAGGCATGGATGGGTGGCCAGGGGATGGGGCTGAGGTCACACACTGTCCACTGTAGGAGGCGGTGAGGTGAGGCATGGATGGCGTCTCCCTGTGGCTTTGAGCTGAGTACCAAGATCCTCTGGTTTCCTGATTTCCCCTCGCTCGGGCTCGTCCCTGTCACCGTGGAGCAGCCTCCTGCTCTCCTAACTGCTCGCTCGGCAGCACTTCGGGGAGAAGAGTCCAGAGAGTCGGGTCTCTGACAGTGGAAGTGCAGGAACCCTGGGGCATACTCGGGCCTGGCTGGGAGCCCTGTGCAGACCTCACTCAGGCCGCACGGTCCTGTTCCTTGGACATGCCCCAGAGGCGCCCAGGCCAGCAGCTCGGCCAGGGTTCTGTGTGGTGTGCGTGACACCTGCCCCGTTCTGCCACACCAGGAAGTGGCCCAGTCCTGCCCGCGTGACACCACTCATCTAGCTGTGCGCTACTCCCCAGCCCGGTGCTTTAAAATCTGGTCCAGCGAGGCTGTGGGGAGAAGGAGCCTTCTCCATTCCGCTGGGAATGGAAACTAGTTCAACCACTACAGAAATCAGTGCAGAGATGCCTCAGAAAACTAAAGCTAGAAATTCCATCCCACTCAGCTCTTCCCGTTGGAGACAGCTCCCTGAAAGAGTTAAAGACACCCTACCACCATGACCCACATGTACACACGTTTACAGCAGAGTAGCTGTTCACAGCTAAGTCACAGCAGCAGTTCCTGTGTCCAGAAGCAGGAGAATGGGTAAAGAAAACGGCATGTTTGTGCACAGTGGAGCATTACTCTGCCATGAAGAAGAATAAACCTGAGTCACCTAGAGGATAATGGATGCATGTTGAGACCATAATGTCAGGTGAAACAAATCAGACCCAGAAGCTTCACTACTGCGTAACCTCTCTATAGAGAAGTCCTAAGCAGCGAGCACTTTCTAAAACAAAATAAAAATGGAAAACAGGGAGATAGATCTTTCTCAAATGGGAAAGGGACCAAGAGAGGGAGAGAAGGAGAAGAGGAATAAAAAGAATTCAGATCAGTCACGAACAAGTCCCTACTCCCAAAGATCAGTGCAAACACATACTAGTCAAAAACCAAATCAAGTCGAATCTGGTTGTAGGTAGAGTCCATGGGCTTGCCAGCATACAAAGACCGGAAGCCTGAGGTTCTGAGAGTAAGCACAAAGGACACTGGGCCCTGGGTAACCAGAGACTTGCAAATGGAGGGATGCTTGGCAAGCGTGAGGCCCCATACTCGAGTCCCAGTCAAACCCCAGAAAAAAGAAAGAACGCGAAGGGAATCACACTCTGCAGAGCCTTGGGGTTCCCAGGCCACTCCCCAGTCTCCCATGGGAAAATCGCCTCAGTGCCTAAGCCAGCAGATGCACTCAGGGTCTCGGGACCCCAGCGCCCCCTGGGCTAGCAGTGGGACTTGGGTCACTGAGTCCCTGGCCACCCTCACCAGGTGACACCATGGGAGGGCCACACTCACGCATGGCTTTCGGTGTCTGAGGAAGTCTCTAAGGCGCCCTGTGTTTACTTATCTGAAATGAAACTGCGCAGAAAACATGAAAACATCAACCCTCTCCTGCTTCAGGCTGTGATGACACACACGTTGCCATGGGTGATGAGGGCGGAGGCTCCCGGTGGGGTGGGGGCTTCTGCTGTTCAGCACGTGTTCAGCACATGTTTGCTGGACTAAACCCAGAGCCGGGAAGGGCTCAAGGTGCCTGTGTCCACCACTGCTGTCGTCCTCCACTCCCCCGAGCTCGGGGACACTCAGCAGCCAGCAGAAGAAGGAAGGGAGCCACGGCCTCTTGCGTTGAGGGTTCCATCGAGGTTTTCTCCTGTATGCGGCACACCTGCCAATGTGGCCCTGCTGCGGGACCAGAAACTCTCGGTCTAATGACATTTGGGGGAGCGCAGCCACTGTGCCCTTCTAACACCTTGTTCCTCCACCCACAGCCGTGTTGTTGCCTTGAACACATCCGGACTGAAAATGTGGGAAGTCACACATGCACTAGCACACTCGGTCCTCAGCACCACTGCTCAGGAACGTAGAACCCCAGGGAGTGGCTTGTTCCCCGAGACAGCGTGGCTGGCTGTGTCCATGGCTCATGCCTTTGCCCAGTGTCCCCGAGCAGGGCATGCCTGTCACCAGCCGTGGAAACGATCAAAGCACAGCATTTAAAGCATGGGTGTTACTGAATGACTTCAGTCTTGCACCTCATGGAGTAGAAGGATCCCAAGTCAGAGTGTTGGCAGTCAGCTGGGAGCTGTGCATTAATAAATCACTAGAAGAGGAACCTGGGGCCTGGGGTGTGTGTGCAGCTGTGTGGTGGGCGGCATGGGGGGAAGAAGGCACCTGTCCTGCTTTATACCAGGGGCCAGCCCCACCCAGTCATCTCGCCAGCACTTTGCCAGGCACGGGAGTAGGGCTTGGAGCATGGGGCAAAGGTTCTGGTCAGAGCTCAGACCCCGTCAAGTTCAGCAGCTGTGATCACACACGGCCCTTGAGCCTTGGGGTTTGACCAGTACCAGCTGAGGTGCATGGGAACAGAGATGCACTCTGCACATGCACCAGCTGCCCACAGGGACATCACCCTTGGGTGCCACAAATGTAGGCGGTTTGCTTGAAAAATTCTAGAAACACTAAAGTGTGCTGTAGATACAGAATAGACACCAGTTTTCAAAGACTTAAGTGTATAAAAGAAAAAGAACATAAAATCTCTCAAAAACTTTCTTATGATTAGTTATTGCAAATATGTTGGATATCTAGGGGTAAATTACATATGTCATTAACATCAGCGCTCCCTGTTGACTACAGAAGACGCCTACTCCAACATCCTTTTATTGGCAGCTTGTGTGTGGCTCCCAGGACACACCCCACCCTAGGGGGCGCTGGAGCCCAGCAAATGGGCTCAGGTGCCCACGCAGGGCCAGCAAGAAACTCTCCTGGATGTCCAAGGGCAGCCTGGCCAGGCTCCTAGACTCCAGTGGACCTGTGGTTTGACCCCTTCCTTGCTGGCAGGCACGAGGTGGGCAAGGTGAGGACACGGGGGTACAAGCTGGTGTTGACCTGGGACTTGTCCCCTGGGCAGCCCTGGTTTTCTGAGCCCAGGTTCTACCCGTGATGTCTACACTGTAGATCCACAAGCTGTTGGTTTGAGGCATGGGAAGGCCAATAACTCAGCGGATTGGGCTGATACAAACATTTCAGACCATACATCCCATGGGTAAGAACTTGCTTTTTTAAACTGACTTTGTGGATCGACATATAGACACTGATATCACACAGGAATAGCTGGATTGTGTGGAGTAGTTTACAGTTTTCGATGTCCTTTTCAACAAATTATCACTTTTTATTGTCACAACATCTTGTGAGGCAGGCAAGGCATGTATAGATTTTTATCCATATGTTACAGCTAAGAACCAAAAGAAGGTTGCCTTGGCCGGCTTTAGAAAGCTGCCAAGTGACAGAACTGGGGGTGGTCAAGGAGGATCTGTTTGGTTATTTGGTTCCTGGTCTTTGGTGGCTTCTGTTGTTGTCTAGAAGGTCACATTGGTGGGGTTGGGGTGTGAGGTCATAGCTTCCTCAGGTCAAGCACTTCTGCTCCCTAAAGATTGGGAAAGTAATTACGGGGCTCGGATGTCAAGATCCAGGAAGTTGCTATTGGGGAACCTGGGGAAGGAGCCTAGCTGAGTGCAGTCCACCCCCCAAGTCTCAGCTCAGTTATTCACGAATTTTAATCATTCCCAGAAACCTCTGCAATGTCTCACAAAGCTCAAAAGTGCTCCATTTGTTTCTTGGTGGGAGGTTTGCAAGTAGCCAATCCAAGAGTGTTATTCAGTTCTCCTTGCTGCTGATTGGCTGCAGCCTGTCTGCCCTCTGGGGGGTGCACCAGCGTCCGCACCCTGACAGTTTGCTGTGCCTGTCTCCAGTCTCCAGTGGTCTCTACTTTATTCTTCTTAAAGCCCTAAGAGCTCCAAGATGCCACCAGAATGTCTGCACTTGCTAAGGCTTTGTTAATACAGTACTTTATTAAATTACCTAACTGTAGGAGACATAACGTATTTAGAGCCTATACCATAAAAATAGGCAGTTACAGGTAGGTTTCTGATCGTATCCAAAATTCATGGTTTTTCACATTTCATTGGTGCTCTAGGGACCTAACCCCCATGAATTCTGGGGGACCACTGTGCTGACTCCCAGCCAGTGGGGTGCCTCGACACCCCTCCTGTGAGCTGCGTCTCACCTCAGAATCTTGAAAGATGCAGAGTTGTAGGCAGAGCAAGGCAGAGGTGCTGGGAACCCTGAAAGCGGCAAGAATTCTCAGCATCTGGGGCTCAGGGAGTTTTCTTATCAGTGGTGTCACCACAAAGACGATGGAAAAGCATTTTCCTGGCTCTCCCCGTAGAGCTCACCCTGCAAAGCCCGGGCACATTTCAAAACACAGAATAGGTGGTTAGGCTGGGGATTTAGCTTAGTGGCTCAAGCACTTACCTGGTAAGTGCAAGGTTGTATGTTTGATCCTCAGAACCACAAAAAAAGATAGAATAGGTGGTCCACGGTAAGCATTTCGAAGAGCTCAGTCTTAGCTGAATGACTTGGTGTGTATCAGACCACTGTGTTATCCTTCCTAAAACAGGAGAGTTTCACAGGGTTTATGATCATGAATATACAGTGTAGCTGGAATACATGGTGAATGTTTGCATACAAAAAAAGTATTGTAGTGAAAGAGACATCACCAGGAATCCTCCTCAGAATCCTCCCCCTCATTTCAGACACATGCATCCATCATTCCGGCTGCAATCTGAGGCAGTTTTGGCCCTATCCTGAGAGACTGCTGCTTCGGTGTCCCAAACTCACTCAAAACATTTAATTAGAGTTACAGTTACAGTTAAATTGTCCTCAATCACCTTAGCTGCCAGATCTGGCACTGTATGACCTCTGGCTTTCCCCAAAGTCACAAGGACCATGACAGGGAAATGTTTCGAGTGGGTTTATGACAGCAGGGCAAGAAAGACAGTTCAACCTAAGACCCTCAGGAAAGAGGACTCCAGAGCTGCTGCAGGAAGTGGAAAGGACAGTGGGACAAGTGTCTCGAAGTGAGGGGCTGAGGGGGTGGAATGTGAGGGATTAATTAATGGCAGTGTGGCTTTCTCTGTAACGAGTTTTCTAGATGTGCACATTCCCTGGCGTGTGATTTACCTCTCATGTAAAGAAATGCGATGCTCTGAAGGGTCAGGGTCAGGAACAAGCTGACTGTGTGCAGTGGCCTCCACGAACACAGGCTTGGCCTTAGCTCGCAGCCTCTGCTGTCCTCGGGGCTCCCTCGGGCTGCTCCACCCTCTGCAGACTGTGACCACATGGTCTACACCGGGCTCCGTCCCCTCTGCTGGACACAGCCACACACATGCACGTTTGCCACACTTCCCTAAGCACTGGAGTTGCCTCTTCCCATACATCAGAGCCCAGGAAGCTCCCTACTCTCCAGCCTGGGTTCCTTTTGAGACAGAGTCTCTCTCCACAACCCAGGTACTGGATTGGAACTCCAGGCTGGGCTCAGGAAAAAAGATACAGCTGACATGCCAGATTTGGTGATGCTTGTCTATAATCTCAGCTACTCTGGAGGCTGAGGCAGGAGGATTGAGGGTTCAAGGCCAGCCTGGGCAGTGTAGTGAGTCCCTGTCTCAAAATTTAAAAGAACACAAAGGTCTTATGATGCAGCTCAGTGGTCCAGTGCTGGCTCCTCAGAAGATGTGCTGAGTTGGGCTGACTCTGTGAGCTGCATTCCAAAGCTTCCAGACAGGCTCAGCTGGAGTCCCTGTCAGCTCAGAGCGAGGGAGGCGCTGTGCAGAGGCTTCTCTCTGATGCCTTTTCTCCTCGCAGGACCCAACACTGCCACAGGAGCAGCGCCACCAATGGCGGTTCTGCAGGCCAGATGGGAGGAGCAGGAAGGCTGCATACAGCTGGCTGGGTCACCTCGGCTTCCCACAGCCCTCTGCCCCAGAGACTGGGCCCTGTCACCCCCGTGTGTCGCGCCCCCCCCCAGCAGGAAACAGCACTGACCGCAAAGAGCAATCCATGCCTGCTGGTGTGTGGGAGCCGGCTCAGCCCCAGGGTCCTGGATTCAAACTGATGTAAATACCCAGCCTTGGGGTTAGGGTAAACCTAGGAGGACAGGGACTAGGGATGGAAAGGTGCATGAACCAGGCAGTCAGGACGCCAGCCTGTGGCCTCTGCAGGATGCCCAGACAGGAGCCAGGAGGCACCAAGAGGGCAGAGGCCAGGCGGCTGTAGCCATGTCCTGCCCTCTGCGAAGGGTTGAGGCTCTCCGAAGAGCCTACCCCAGGGAGAGGAGGCCAGGCTCAGTGGCTGCCCCTCCTGGGCTGCAGCCTTGGGGCAGGGGCCCTGAGAGCAGTGAGTGGAGCACAGGAGGGATCTTGCCGAGCCCTTGCAAGGACAAGGCAGCCTCGCCGTTCATCAGCCAGGAGACAGCAGCCTCCTTTCTCTGTCAGCACCACACAGTGAGGATGATGCTGGCACTGTGCAGACCCGCGGATCTCCTGGAGCTCAGAGGTGTTTCCAGGGCAGCCGAGGGCTGCTTCCCGCTTTCTTCCTTTGGAGATGCCTCTGCCACTGTCCCTGCAGGGAACAAGCCAGTCCCTCCGCTCTCCTCCAACAACAGGATGGAAGTCCTGGGCCTATGCAAGGGGTCCTGGGCCTCGGGGACCACCACGCAGGTATCAGGGAGGGCGCTGTACACTGCAGTTCACAGAAGTTCAAAGAGCTGCTCCTTACTTTGCCTGAAAGAAAATGGATCTGAAGAACAGTGGGAACCAATATGCACGTACTTTTCACATCCAGAAATTTGCAGCACGAGCCCTGAGGGGGAGTGGTGACGGCATGCGGAGTGCCAGGCACCGGGAGTCTGACGGCAGCACCTCACGGCAGCCTTTGCTCCTCGCACTTCGCGGGGTGCCCTGTGTGGTGCCCATGTGGCAGGGAGGGAGTTGATGTTCAGAGGGCTATAGACCTCCCCAAGTCCCCTCAGCGGTGCGGTGCAGTGCAGAGAGACCCACTGCATCTCCGCTGCAGCCTGGGTGCACAGTGACTCATTTCCCCGCCTTTACGGAAACGGTACTAGTCCTAACAGTCCCTCTAGCCACTGCGGGGGGGGGGGGACACTCTCCCTGGAGCAGGTTTATCTTCCACCAGTATCATTTCCTGCTGCTGCCAGCACACCCGAGAGACCTCTGAGGTGAGGGTCTCAGCTCCCCTCGGCCCCAGCGCCGAGAGGGAGGGAAGGTTAGACTAGGGCAGCAGACGCTGGGCACCTGGAGTCCACTACAAGAGGGGGCCAGGACAGACGGGGCTGGGGATGACTGGACGGGACAGTCTTCCCCTGGCTCCCCTGCTCCAGCACGTGGGACAACGCCCCAGGCTGGGGCATTTCCTAGATGCTGAGGCTGAGCTGGAGGTTGAGATAAGGGGGGAGAAAACTCGGAAGGCAGCTAGTCCACTTTCCTTGGGGGAGGGTAGCGCGAGAAGCCGGCTGCACCAGGGCAGTGGTGCTCAGAAGGCAGCAGGGTCCCCAGCAGGGAGGAGGCTGGATGTTGCTGCTCTGCTGCTCTGCCAGAGACTGCTTCGTGTGGTAGTTCTCAGGCAGATGTGACAATGCGCAGTTCCCCTGGTGGTTTAGCTGGCACTCAGAATAGGACTGGATTACAAGTCTCTGTCCTCCAAACTGGCTGGGTGAGTGGCGCTGAGGGGACTCTGCTGGAAATCCTCTCCTAAAACCCAGAGGCAATCAGGAAGCAGCTGTGGTTGCCCGAGTCTGCGGGACCACCCCAGGGTCCGCACCGGGCGCTCTCGGAGCCTGGGAGGGAAGCGGCCTGGGCTCGGGAGCCACTGAGCGCGCAGCCAGCAAGGGCCCTGCGTTTCCAGGGCTCGGCTGCGCTGGTGGCTCCCGGCCTGTGTGTGGGACTGCGAGGCTGCCTGCCACTGTCTTCCTCGGCCGCCGCCCCTTTCCTCCTGCTCCCGTCAGCGCCGGCAAGCTGAAGAACTTGGTGTTTGCTGCCTCGTGAAGGTGGAAACCTGAAGGCCAAATAATAAAATTCCCGGGCCGGCGTCAGTGAGCGGAGCTGGGTGTGTGTCGTCAACCTATCAGGCAAAGGTCATTTCTTTGCGCCTGACAGAATAAGTACTGCTGGTCTCAGCCAACCCAGGCCTCTCCTCCTCCATCTCCCCAGTTCCCCGAGGACTTTGGAGAAGGGAAATCGATAAATCAATTAGCGCCTTGCCCGACACCCTTTTCAGTGACATCACAGCTGCTGCACGTCGGGCATGGGAAGTGGGTTATGGAGAAGGCAGAGCCCGGCCCGTGACTAAGCAGCCGTGTGCCCGTGTGACAGGAACTGGGCACGCCCGGGGGGGGGGTGGCCCTGCAAATCACAACTCTCCTGTTGACTTTATTAAAAAAGAACGTAATCCTAGAGAGCAAGGCTATCATTTATTTTTCACTCATGGGATTTATCATAAGGAGTTTGTAATGTTTTGAGGGGTGATTCTACGATGATTCATTCAAGATAAATTGTTTCTATTAATGCCCAACCGAAGTTTTAGAAATCAGATTTTATTTTTTCAAAACTGGTTTTAGAAATGTTTATCTTTTGGTCCTCAAAAATTAACTGAAAATTAAGAATTGAAAATAAGTGAACAAAAACACATTTAAGCACTAAGTTTTGTTGGACATTTGGGGGAAAATGTCATGCAATTTGGGAGAATACCTTTATGATACCAAATACCCCCTCCTTCTGTTCTGTTTTTTTCATTCATATATTTTCCTAGGCAAAGTATTCTTAAATTGAAATAAATATTCTGAAATTGGAACAATACAAGTATCTCTATTTGGCTTCCCCCCAAATATGTCAATGTTACAAGTAACTCACTTGTAAAATTCAGCAATGTTTTGAACCAAATATTACACTCCTAAAGATTTGCAGATTTTGGCGTTATCATAGTGATAACACTGTTCCTCTGATATCAGTATTAAATAAAGTAGCAGTAAAGGAGTGTGCTCCCCAAGAGCCCTGTAGTGCTTGGAAAAACAGCAAATCTAAGGGTGACCTTGCTCTGCAGCCTTGTAGTACAGCTGTAGTGGACCCAGGGCAGAAGTGTGATTCCTGCCTGGCTGGATGGGGATGTGCTGTCATTCCTGCAGGCCTGGGCATCTGGAAGGCTGAGGTCCCAGCCTCAGCCACAGGGCTTCCACTAAAGGCTCTCTACCTTCCCTCCCATGTCTGGAGTCTGCTTTTTACTCTCTCGGTGTCAGGAGACTCTTACAGGTTGGGTGGAGGCTTCCCGGGAGAGGGACTTAGGCCACCAGAAAGGGTGGGTATCATGGGGTGGGGGGTCTTGACCCTAGAGTGCTGGCCCTGACACTCAGGCTTTGGTTCACAGTCTAGATGCAGCAACATTTGTCCAGGGATGAGAGGTACTTAAAAGTTAATCAAACCTTAAACTGAAAGCTTCTGCCTCCTCTGGAGCCCAAGGGGTTAGGAGGAGAGGGGAGCTCACTGGTATTCCTGCTCCTGGCAGGCAGCTCAGCAGAGCCAGGCCACCCAGAGCTCTGGCATGTAAGGGTCCAGCCAACACTATTCAAACTAAGTCCTGAAATCTGTGAGACTAAAAAGTTTCAGCCGCGTATGCCTGCACCGCCGTATGGGCATTATACAAGAGATGATCACATGACGTTTATATTTTATTTATTTTAAAATATTTTTTGGTACTGGGGATCGAGCTCACGACCTCGCGCTTGCCAGGCAGATGCTTGTGCCGCTGAGCTGCATTTTAAAACTTTATTACGGCATGGGCGTGGGCGCATCGCCAGGAATCCCCTTGGAATGCTCCCCTAGGCTGGGTCCGACAGGCAATCCTTCCTTCTCCTCTGGATGGAAGGAGCGGCGACTGCTGCAGAGGAACTCCCTCCCAGGCAGCTCCCGAGAACATCCATCGGCCAGCGCGCGCCCACGGTGCTCACCGACCTGCACTGTGTGACTTCCCGGCTCTCTGCCAGTGTCAAAATGACCTTGACAGGGCCCGAATTCCTTCAGGACATCGAGGCGGCCAGAGCAGCACAGCCGAAGACACCCAGGAAGGGACTCCTGAGCTGAAGCGGGAAGTGGAGAGAAGGGTAGGACAAAAAGCCGGAGGACTCGGGACTCCGGGCAGCGTGTCCCATACTGCAGTGAATGTCAAAATGCAAATATTCACCACATTTTTGATTACACTGTGTGTGTGTGTGTGTGTGTGTGTGTGTGTGTGTGTGTGTGTGAGAATACGGCACAGGAGGTGAGCTCTCATGCACAAACTTCCTCTGTGTCCTTTGCGTTTTGTCTCTGCTTGGTCGCTGAGCATTTGGAACAGCCCAGCTGGGTGTCCCGGCTCTGCCATGGGTTCCAGAACTGGAGCCCACATGAGGACACTGCAGTCCGTGGTCAAGGTGGACCTTGGCCTCAGAGCTGTCAAAATGGCATCCAGTGGGCCTGGAGCCCAGCAGCGAGGGGTGGTGGCGGCATTGGCACAGAGCTGCATAAACTGAGTGCCTTGCAGGCAGGCGCAGATGCAGGTCTGGGCCGCTGGGGGTGCAAGGGGTGGCATAACTGCCCACAGAGACAGGCTGGGCTCTGAGGGGTCCCCACCACATCCTACCTGGGATCGTCTATCCCCATGCTGACCTCAACTCCAGGGGCTCCAGAGGCCTGACTCGGAGTGTGCCCACCTGGCTGGGACCTGACCCTCGGCTGGGACCCAGGCAGTGCCCAGCAGGCTGGCTTTAAGGTGCCGGTCCTCACGGCAGGGTGGCCCATGCAGTGTGCATGCAGAAGACCTGATCTGGACACCCGTGAGCCAGAGGGGTGAGCTGAGAGCAGAAAGCTGAAGAGCCTCATCTGGAAGCCAACTGGAAAAGTGGAACCCAATCCTGGGGCTTTTTCTGTGAAAGAAACTGTTGGGATACAGAGCCGCACACCTCTGGAAATGGGGAGGGAAAGGGTACAGAAAAAGAGGTGACCTCCCAGGGCTCCTTGCCCTCGACACCCTCCTGCTCAGGTGCAGGAGAGTCTGTGCCCAGTGCCCCTGCCACCTGCCCAAGAGGATCTGCCTGTTTTGGTGCCCCATCTGGACCTTGTCTAGCAGCTGGGGCCTAAACCAGCTCCAGCTAAGACTGGGAGGAGCCACACACACACACACACACACACACACACAGGCGCATTGCAGTGTGGTCTGGGGGCCCCAGGCTGGGCTATGACCTGGGCTGCTTGCGGCCCCAGACACTGTGACGGCCTCCTTGGGCCACTGCACTTTATGGCCCCCTGGAGCGCTGAGACCTCCCAGTGCGGTGGCAGGGACAGAGGGAGGGGTCGACTTCCTCTTAGAACTCAGGAGTCGGCACTAGGCTGTGGGAGTCAGATTGTTTGCCTGGAGATACTACAAAGCCCCCTCACACCCCAATACTACCTTGGCCCATCCTCCTCCTCTGATCAGGGAAAGTGGCCCCAGGAGTGGAAGCCACAGGGTATAGGGCAGTGACAGCAGGGTGCAGGCAAGTGGGGTACAGGCCATGTGGATATGGCTGGCCAGCAAGCAGGGCGCAGGCTGGCATTCCCTGGGCCAGAGCCTTTCTGCCCAGAGCCCCCTTGCGCCTGCACCCCAGGCTCCGTGCCCCTCGAGGTTGTGGGCCAGGACAGGACGTGGGCAGCAGAAGCCTCAAACTCTCCCTGAGCTCTCAGCCCTGCACGCGCTCCTGTATCTCCGAAGGAAGGCAGGCACAAGGGTGCAGGACAGGTGAGCCCTGCTGCCCTCCAGGACTCAGGACCAGGGCGGGAAGGAGCAGGGCTAGGGCTGAGTGGCTTCCTGCAGGGCCAGGAAGGGTTTGGCCTGAAGCCTGGTGGGGCTGGGGTGGGGGCTGGGCTGAGATCAAGGCTGGCGCCCTTGTGGGGAGGAGACCCGAGCTCTGGGAAGTGCCTTGGCGGGCGGCGAGCAGCCTGTGGAGCATTTCTTCCCTGTTCCTTCTCAGGAGCCTGACTGCCTGGAACCCACCGAGTTCTACCTGGTGGCCTGAACCCACAGGGCCTCCTTGTGCCTTTCCCTGGGGCAGTGCCAGGTGACAGGGGACAGCATGCGAATCTGTCTCTTCCTGCCTCCCACCTTGCCAAATCGAGTTCACAGGCCCGGTTGCCCTGGTCCCTTGGGTCACCTCTGCCCCCAACCACTTGTCTGAAACTTACCAGATTCCAACCTTAAGGCAAGAAAAAAAAGTGTTTCATATACAAACCGATCAGGGTATTTGTAGATAATTGCGAATGTCAAATACTCGGGCGCGATGACAAAATGCAGAGATGGCTGAGCCGGCCGGGTGGGGCTGCTGGTGGGGGGTAGGCAGTGGCCCAGCGCCCAGAGGAAGAAGGGGACGAAGGCCGTGATGTCGCTCCGCTGCTGATGTAGACAGAGTCCCCTGGAGAGTCACTGGTGTCCGGGAGGCGGTGCCATACGCTCACTGTGCTGCTGGGACCGCTCCTCCATCACGAGTTGCCAGAGCAGCCTGGAGCTGGCATTTGCTGAGCCTCAGGCGCCAAAGGCCTTTGTGATGCGTGTGCCCTGCAGCCCGGTGGGGGCGGGGTACTCGGACCACTTTGGGACCAGGGCTGGTGAGCGGATGGACGTTTACGAAGGGGAAGGAGGAAAAGAAGAGCTGACTTCCCTTAGGGCTTCCTGCCTGCTGGAGGGGGACACTAGGTGGTCCCCTGGTGGGAGCGCACTTCACTGTCCTGAGCCCACTCTGCTAGGTCCCAGGGGTACCAGCCTCCAGGACACAGAGAAAGGCCTTCCAGCAGCTCTAGTCCGGGGGGTGCGGGGGCTTTGGATCGCAGACTGCTGAGGACTAAGCAACAGAGTGGATCTTCCGTAGGTGAGGTAGGGTGCTGATGGCAGGTCCGTGGCTCTCCAGGTGTGCAGATCACAGAGGGCGGCAGGACAGAGTGGCATCAGGGCTCCGGGTGGAGGAGGGGCAGAAGCACAGAGGAGGCCAGCACAGCACCCTACACCCACCAGCTCCACGGCCGCCCGGGCGCAGTCTGCTCCTGGTCTCCATCCCAAGTCCTGGGCCAAGGTGTCCCTGGAGGGGCTGCCTAGAGCCCTTGGCCGCCGCCCTTTCCCTTTTTGCTCCAAAGGTGAAGCAGGTGGTGGTGGGGGACTTCTCACCCAGGAGCTCACGGAAGGACAGGGAGGACGGAGAGGATGGCTGTCGCAGGCTCCCTGCCCAGGAGTGAGTGAAGGCAGAGCCTGCTAGCTGGCCCTAAGGTTTATAGTCTAGTTTCTGAGGTTTTCAATGAGGACAATTTAGAAAAACGCATCAGGAGGGCCACAGCTGGGCACCTGGGTGGGGAGGGTAGGCTGAGGGTGATGACCTGGGAATGTAGAATTGTGGCTCCTTCTTGCTGCAGCTGAAAGGTTAGGAGGGAGAAGGCCTAAGGCCAGAGTCCCCAAGCCCAGGGCCAGGGTCTTCAGGGTACCACCAGCGGGTCCAGCCTGGGTCCCACAAGGCCAGTGCAGGACACCAGTGGCTGTCCCAGCAGCGTCGGCAGTCAGCACTGCGCGCCTGAGATGTGATTCTATTTGACTTTCCTAATCAAAGTGCGTTGATGGGGGCCCAGAGAGTCCAGGGCACATCACTGTCTTAATTAAACCCCCTATAAACAGCAGACCACTTCAGCTCCTGCACACAGGGCTCGGAGAGGAGGCTCCCGCAGAAGCAGAACTTGGGGACCTTCTTAAAAACAGGGAAGAAAGTGAAAGTGAGGCGGAGACTTTAAAGAAAGGAACCAGGGTTCTGTGTCTGGTTCTCAGGCATCAGCACAGGGCGGCAGTGAGGGCCTACCTGAGTCCTGACCCAGGCCCTAGACCTGGGGAGAAGTGGAGTCCCAGAGCCCCACTGGTCATGGAGGCTGAGCTGCCCACCAGAGGCTTCTACTCCCTTCTCTCACTCCTTTCATCCTTTGTGCAGCTTCCTGGAAACTGGACCACGAAAGGAAACATAGCTTCTAGGGCACAGCCAGCTTGGGGGACAGGGAGCTATGTCTAGGAGGCCACAGTGGTCAGGGAAGACGGTCACTGAGCCAGGTGGGGAGCAGCGGGAAGGCAAGTTGCCTGGAACTAGTCCTCGAAAGGGGAGGATGCACCTCAGTCTCCAGACCTGCTCCCTGCCAGCCCAGCACCCAGTGGGCTGCGGCAGCCTTCAGAAGAGAGTGGGGGTCAAAGTGGTGGCTGGGCCTGGGCCTGAGAGGGCTGGCAAGAGCCCTTTCTTGCCTGGAATGTGGAGAGGTCACATCTGTCTCTGAACAGCTCTGCCTTGGAAGTCACCTGGCATCGGATACCCACAGCAGAATCTGGGTCTCACGGCCTGAACGAAGGCAAACTCAAGGAAGTGCGTGGTTTCCTAGGAACAGGGAGCCGGCCCTTTCCTCAGCAGCTGGACACAGGAGCAAACGGGAGAGAACTGAAGGCGTGGGCGCGTTAGGGGCACCGCGGAGGCAGCATTTCCCTCCTCTTCCTCGGCAAAACTGAGTTCCCCTTTCTTTTCACTGAGTACCATCTGAGTCCCACCGTCATGGTACCCAGGAATACTACTCATTTCGTTAGGCAGACATTCGACAGCACTAGTTATGCTGCATTTGGTAGGGAATTTAACTTCAGGTACATTGTAATGCAGCAATTTCCCAAGTCCTCTTAACTATATATTTAACTTCCATACAACAAAAACGAAAACACACACATACACACTACTACGGTTGTACAAAATCATACCTAGATTGCTTTTAGATTTTAGATATCTTTGCACTGACTCCACAAACACTAATGAGAGGACCGTTCGCAGTGATCTCTCACGAAAGGTCTTTTTTAATTTTAAAGTGGGGGCTTGGTTCTCAGGTAGAAAAATTCTTTCCTATCAATATGCTTGGAAAAGACATGAGAAAATGAAAGAAAAAGTTTAGAATGCATCGCAGCATACAAGCTTTTACTGGGAACAACACATATCACTATCCTCCGTGGGTCAGAATGGAGTGTAAGTTAAATTAAAATGGAAACTATCACGGAAGCAGCACGGACTTTTCCTCAGAGCCAGTGAGAAATCTCCAGAAAGCCTCTTCTATCACGCTTCTCCTTGAGACCCACAACAGCCACATTTTCCTCCTCTTAAATAACAACAGTTCACTTTTAAAAACTCTTCACTCGTGGAGTGCAGCGACAACCATGAGTTTTCCCCAGGCAGAGACTTTGGAAACAGACAACACACTCCCCACACAAACGCACAGGCGGCTGCTGGGTTTGAAAACCTTGCAGAGAGAGGGAGACAGAGGGAGAGAGGAAGAGGGAGAGAGGGAGAGAGGGAGAGAGGGAGAGAGGGAGAGAGGAAGAGGGAGAGAGGGAGAGAGGGAGAGAGGAAGAGGGAGAGAGGGAGAGAGGGAGAGGGAGAAAGTGCTCTAGCTTAGGTAACCAACAAATCCAATTACTAGGCTTTATTGATACTAAAAGGAGAAGTCACTCTCCTAACAGTTCTCTGGCTTATTAGCTATTGAAATCAGCCCGGGCTGACGGAAGCGCCGCGGGCGGTCTGGGCTCCGGAGGTGGCAGCGCTGACCACGGCCCAGGCTGGGCCGGCTGAGGCGGTGGACGGAGGTGAGCGCCGGGCAGGGCGGGGCTGCTCGCCTGGGCACCCTGGGGATCTCCTGCGCCGTCCCCCGCGCTGGCACTGGGGCTTGGGAAACCAAGGGGTCATCGCGGACAAAGAGGTGTGCGCGCAGGCCGGCGCCAGGAGCCCGCAGCGTCGCGTCCCGCGTGGCGTGGGGCCGAGGCCCGCCGTGGGGCGGGCTCAGAGACCGCGTCTCTCTGCGCGAGCGCCTTCAGCCCCTCTGTGAGCGCGGGTGGGCTGGACTGGGAGCCGGCTTTGTTCTCACTGGGCCCCAACCCGCCGGGAAGTGCTGGGTCCGCTGGGCTCCCAGGTCTGCGAGGCCCTGGAGGGAAGGGGACCGTTGTCACCGGCACCAGGATCCAGCGCGCGTGGCCTCGCGGACCGAGGGGTCCAGGGGGCCAGGGAGGAAACTCAGTTCGTGCCGCGCCCAGGATGGGATGGGCGGACGCCTCCTGGCGCGGGGCCCGGGGTCGCTTCCTCTGGAGGGAGCAGTGGACCGGGCGAGCAGGGCCCTGTGGCCGTGGGCCGTGGCCTGGGGCTGGGGCGCGCGGGGAGGCCGTGCTGGGGCTTCCCGAAACCGTTCGTGGCCAGGGTCGGTTCGGCGCGCCCGCTGGCAGGCTCTGTGGCGCGCGGGATGCCGGCGGGAGCTTCCACTCCGGGCCTTGGCCCTCAGCACCGGGGCCGCAGGTGGTGCGCAGCCCACGCGGTGGCGCTGTCGCGAGAGGGCGCGGGCGGGCAGCCCCCAAGTGCCCTGCGTGAGACCACCGGCGAGTCACTCACCTTGCGCCCCAGGCCCGGCCTGCTTGTTTCTGAGGGTTTGATACACAGCGTCCACGCAGAAACTCGCCAGCGCTGCAGCAGAGCCCACCCAAACCCAGCGGCGACCCGCGGGACAGCGAGGCCCTACTGCGGGAGTCGCTGTCGCTGTCACCGAATACAGCCCGGCTGGGTCCTCAGCAGTTCTGGAACCGTTTCCCTCCTGGGTCTGCACGTGGACGCTCTGGCCCTTGTGGCCCGTGACCACCACAGCCCTCCGGTGATCTCTGCGGGGTCCCCATCCTGTCCTAGTAGGGCCAGGGGGACAGGTCGCTGGCGCAGTGGATCTGCTGGCCCAGGGGCAGAGAAGGCGCGTGGAAGTGAATGGTAAGTGTCCCAGAGTCAGAGGGACTGGGACAACTGGGAGACCTGTGTTCCTGGCCGTCAGGGCTCCAGGCTCAGCCCTGAGTCCTGGCTGTGGGCCGGCAAGTGCTGGCCTAACCCTGGGCACACCGACCTAGGCCTCAGAGCTGGCAGGCATTTGGGCACAGCCACAGCCAGCCCCACCAGGCAGACAAGACTGGGGAGATGCAGGCCAGGCAAGGCTGAAGTCCTTCGAAGCCTAGTGATGCCTCTGACTGTCCCCAAGGACTTTCTCTGTGTACCCAGGCACAGAGGGCAGAGTCCCTCCCCAGGCTCTGGGAGGCTGCTGTCTCTGGCAGGGCCTGTGGGCCTGGAGGGGAAAACCTGGGCACTATGGACATGCTGGGCCTTCCCAGGCCGAGTGTTCATGCTAGACACTGATCTCAGGCTGGGCAGTAGGGCCTGCGAGGTCCTGGGCAAGCATTGGCCACCCAGTGTCCACTCTGTGCAGAGCCAGGGCCATAAAACCTCAGGGTCCCTGAAAAATCTAGCAAAAATGTGATCATTAGAATGCAGGCTACGGAGAAAGGAAGGTGGCCTGAGGAAAGACAGAAAGGGGGAAGACCACAGAAAAACCATGCACAGGAAGCCCCAACATAAAGATCAGCCGCTTTTAAAATAACCAATCTTAGTGCGATCCCGATCCCGAAGGAGAGTGACCTTTGACTAAATGGAATAAAAGATCCTAGCAGTGGGAGAAGGGGAGAGGTGGGGCCCATGACCTCGGGCGAAAAGAGTGTGAGCGAGAAGGAGCCCAAGGCCAAAAATGTTTGCAAAGGTGAAGCTGGTGCTTGAAATGCTAAGCAAACCATATTCGCATTAGCAAAAATGAGTTTTGGATCAAAAAAATTTTAAAAAAAGAGACAAATGTACTTATGCCAATTCTTAACTGTGATTTTGTTTCAAAAAATGTTTGGAAATAAACCATTATGAACAAAACAAAACAAAACAAAACAAAAAATAATCAGATTTATTCACTTCCTGTTTTAAAAAGTAGAAAATTTTAAAGTAAACATGTTATTTAAAATATTTCTTATTGTTGAAATTAAATATGCTGGAAATAATCACTTTAGTTAAAAGAAGATCAATCTGAAAATTGTACAGTAAATAGCATATGTAATTTGAAACAGAAAAGACCTTTATCAAGGCGATTAAAGAAAAAATTCACTTCACACTGGACATACATCGGAAAATCTCCTACACTTAACCTTTTGAAAATCGAAAAGAAACTTACAAAATGAGTTACCTACCAAACACATTCAAAATACATTTCTGCCAATGATTTATCGAAATAGACATTCTTCTCTACGTTAAATGCAATTTTATTTATTCACTTATTTTAAAATGTAATGCAAACTACTCCACGACATTTGCCCAAAATGACAGATCTTTCCTAGTATTAAAAAACCACCCAGAAAAGAAGATGGATTTAAAAAGATGCAGACTCTAGCCACAATGTACATTTAATTGTACATAACTGCATACTTTATTTAAATAACCCTTCTCAGAGGTTTAATAATTTAGAATCAATAGTTCCCTTCAAAACATAATAAAATATTTACACTTTATAAAATATTAACCGGTTAACAGTGCGGCCGCGTCGCTATAAGTGTCGCCGAGGCCGCCCGCCCGGCGAGGTGAGCGCCGGATCCCGGAATGCAAATGAAGCTCTCGGCGCGGCGTCGGTGAAATAGCTCATTAATGACTTGGGGTGAGCGTTCCAACCATTCGCATCGTAGATATAATAATAGTGACGAATCAGACAGGAAAGACCCTGGCAGCGCTCTGCACCCCAGAAGCAAGCGCGCGCGGTCGGCACCGACCTCGCGGTCCCGCGCGGATCTGAGGCTGCGAGGCGGACCGAGGTGAGCGCCGGGCGGCGGGCGGCGGGCGGCAGGCGGGATGGGCGCCCTCCTCGGGTCCGCGGAGCGCAGGGCTGCAGGAGTCGGCTGTCTCGCCCATCCATGGTGCGGCAGGACTGGGCCCGCCGGGTGCGGTACGTGGCCAGGTGCGCGGCCCACGGCCTCGCGTGCTAGCCTTGGGGTGGGGGCGGGGCGGGCAGAGAACCGGGAAAAGAAGTCGAAGCCCGGACCCTGGGGGCTCCGCGTCTCTGCTCCGGCCAGCTTCCTAGTTCCGCCCCGAGCTCCGAAAGCCTCCCGGCAGGCGCGGAATCAGAAGCGCCGCGGGGGCGGGGTTCCCTGGGGTCTTGGACCCTGGTCGGGGGCGGGGTTCCTCCCTGGGACCCCCCCCTTCTTCCTGAGGCTCCGACGCCTCTCAAGCCGCGGGCACGGAGCGTCTCGGGTGCGCGGGGGTTGTGAGAGTACGCGGCGCAGGGTCCCGCGCGCTGTCGACGACCCAGCTCTCCGCGGTCCGTGCGCGTGTCCCGGGTTTCTAGCTTGGCCCTGAGCGCGTTTCTCGAAATCGAATCGAGTTTGGCCCTCTGGCGCCGCCGTACAGTCAGCGCTTCTTAAGGGGGAACCGACGCGCAGGCGGCCAGCCGTGGGCGTCCCTGGGGTCCGGGAACTGGGAGGCGCCAAGGTGTGCGGACGGGATGGAGGCGCCTCAGGCCGGCGGGGAGCGTCCACGCGGACTTGCCCACAGCCGCTGCGGCGCGTCCGCCGACGCCTCAGGCATTCGCGGGGCCGAGGCCCCTGCCCACGTGCTTGCTCTTAAGGAGGACCGGCGCGCGGGCGCGGCGGTGGGGCAGGAGCGCGCCCCGAAGCCGGGGCCGGCTCGCGCCACCTTAAGCGGCCCCGCGGCGGAGCCGGGCCCCGGGAGCCGGGAAAGTTGGTGGCGGTGTCGCGTCTCTGCAGCCCGGAGGGGACGCTCGCGCGGGCGAGCCCGGGTTCCCAAGCCCAGCCGTGCGCCCGGCCCGGCCCTGCCGCGCGGGGTCCGGAGTCCCGGCCGCCGAGGATGCCACGGAGGACCCCGCCTTTGTCCGGCGCCGCACGGCAAGGCGCGGCGCGGGCGGGAGGGGCCGTTGCACCCGGCCGCGCCCCGGCCCGGTCCCGCGCGGGCGTCCCGCGGGTGGCGCGCGTCCCGCGGCCCCTCCCCCGGCCCCTCCCCGCGCCCGCCCCCGCACGGACCGTCTGCTGCGGGCGGCTCCCCCCCAGCCCATCCCGAAATAACCCGAGCCGTCCCCTGCCCCCACCCCAAATTATTATTTCGAAGGCGCAAGATCTGGGGACGCCGGGGGGAGGGGGCGAAATCGGAAACCGGGTACGGCCCAGAAGGGCTCACTCGCGCCGCGTGACTCCACGCGCCGAGCCGCTGCCGCCCGCCGCGCTCCCGCCCGCGCCCGCCGGTGGGGACCGGCCCGGCCCCGACCCCGTCTCCGTCCCCGTCGTCCCCGCCACCGCCGCCGCGCGCGGACCCCCGCCCCCTTCAGCCTCCTCCCCGCCTCCGCCTCCCTCGTCATAACCAGCGCTCCGCGCCGGCGAGGACACCGGCGGCCGGGAGCGGAGAGCAGGACAGGGCGCCCCGTGCAGCCCGGCGCAACTTTCGCCCTGGAGTCCCTGCTGCTGCTCCATGGACACAGCCCCAGCCAGTCGAACCCGCGGCCGCCCGTAAGCAGTAAGTACCGGGCGCGCCCAGCCCAGTCTGGCCCGTCCGCGCCCCTGCCTCGGCCTCCCCACCTGGTCTCCGTGGATCCTGGCGACGATGCGGGCGCCGCGTCCTCAGGTGTCCCCTCGTTCGTGTCCCCACCGCCAGGACCTCCGGGGTGCCCGGCTCTGTACGGAGCCGTGGTCACCGGCGGCCGGGAAACTTTCCACGGCGACGTGGAGCTGTGTCCGGCCGCGCCGCGCGGGATCCGGAGCGTCCGCGTGCGGGCTGAGGAGACGCGCGGGGTGGCGGAGGCAAGCGGCAGCGCCCGGACCCCGCGGCCGCGCGCTCGTGGCCAGGCGGCGCAGAGTGGCTCCCGGGTCCCGGGGATGCGGGGTCGGGCTGGCTCCCTGCTGTGTGGTTGCCGTGCCTGGCAGGGCAACTGCGGCGCGCAACCGCGGTCTCCCCAGCGTGGCCGGCGCCACCGGCCGGGTCCGGCTGGCTGCATCAGCCGCGAGGTTCCAGCTCCGCGCCCAGCCCGACAGCGGCCGCCCGGTGCATGAGGCAGGCTGGGGACCTGGGGACCCCGGCGACACAAGGGGGGGCAGTGCGCGGCCGTGGGGCGGCGCCGGCCCAACGCCTGTCACGTGTGTGAGCGGCTGTCCCTCTCTCTCCCCGCCCTCCCCGCCCCTAGGTCCCCGCGCGCTTTATTGCGACCTGCCGGCGGGAGCCTGGTCCCCGAGCCCGAGCGTCATGGAACGGCGCAGCGACAGCCCGAGCCTGCGGGACAGCCCCGAGCGGCGAGGCGGCAGCCCAGACGCCAAGGGGCCCCCGGCGAAGGCGGCGCGGCTGGAGCAGAACGGCAGCCCCCTGGGCGCGCGCGGGCGCACTAACGGCGCGGCGGCCCGGGCCGTGGGAGGTAACCGGGCGCGCGGGCCGGGAGCGGGTCGGGGTCGGGCGGAAGCTGCGGGCCGGGTGACAGCACCCGGGCCGCCTCCGCCACGGGTGGCTTCGTCTCGAGTCAGAACCAGAAAGTGGTTTACCCAGAGGGTGGCATTTTTTGGGCACTTTGCCACTGTGTGCTGAGGTGTTGGCAGGTTTATGTCACAGCCAGCTAACTGTTTCTAGATTTTCCTCGAGAGCTCTTCAGCGCTTTAACTTCAGCCTCGCCTCGGTGCTGGTTGCGGGGATGAGGTTGGGGTGCGCTGGCTTCGGTGAGGTGGTCGGTGCGTGCAGGCCTGTGCAGGACTGCGTGCTAGTGTTTTACTTTGTGTTAGGGTAGAGCTGGAGGGAAAGGAGTGGCAGCTGGGAGCGGGTCCTAGGTAATGCGGGGCAAAGAGGAGTCTGTCAACCCTCAGCCCGTGGGAGCCTCATCGCCCCTGCTGTCTGCAAAGTTCCCACGCAGGCGGGCATTTGTAACTTCGTCCAGAGTTAGGGAGCAGGGTACTGCCAGGTAGCCTGATTAGTTACCTGCTAGCTCCATTCCCAAGAACTTAGTGTTATTTAAAGATACGCTTTTGCTTTTGTTTTCACTACTAAGTGACTAGGAAAAGTAACCTTGTAATATACAGATAAAGAAATGTGAGCATTAAAATATTTTGGGTTTGCATGCCAATTGCTTACTTGTCTTACATACAAAATGCACATTTCTGCATGATGTGCAGTGGTGTGTGTGTGTTGGTTTGAGATAAATCGCTCCTTCCAAATTTTTAATTCTAAAGTTTTTTTCCCCTAACGTTTTCCATAGTAGTTTATTTAATGTAATTCTTACATTGGCTGGGCTAAAATGATATAAAACCCTGGCAAACTTAGTGATGAGCTGTCAGCCCATGTACCAGATGTCTGCTACCAGATCTTGAAGTAAATACTTAAAAATGCCTGCTCTCTTTTAAAGAGTTAAAAACAGACATTTTCTAAAATGACACTTTTTGGTTTTTGCTTATTTTGCTACTTCTGTTCCTTTGTGGTATACGTGGAGGATAGTTTGCTTCAATTCTTTATATTAACCGTGTCCTTAGGGAAGCATTAGTTTTAAAAACTTGTTTGGCTGTAGAGTGTGGCTTATCTATCTTCCCTTTTGGAGATGTGAAAATATACTTTTGATGAAGGAAAAGAAAACCTGACAGTTCTGTGACCACCTTCCAAAAGTGGGGTGTGCTGTGGTGCCAACCTGAGACTGGCGGGTAACCTGGGGCTTTTCCTGTGATCACAGATGTGAGCATAGAGTAGGAGTTTGGGTGGGGACCTTGGTTGGGGGGCCAGGTGGAGGTGATGTAGGTGGTACTGATGCTGGCTGGATGAGTTTGAGTTTGCAGAGGTCCTTGGGAGACAATGTGTTCTGAAAGTGGCCTTATGTGCAAGAAAAAACTTGGGTTTGAAATTTCAGTCTGTTTCTGAAAACCTAGAATCCACTGGACAGGAAGAAGTCTCTAAATGTTTTAGAATGTAACTGATAAAAATTGTGGTGCCTTAAAATAATATTGCCCCCCACCCATCATATTGAACTGTAAAAGAAACTGCTTTGTTTTATTGACCAGGGGTACTGTTAGTGTAAAATAGTGGTGGCATTTTAAATTTTCTGAAACTATAATCCTTATTTGATCACTTAGTTTAAATTTGATACAAACCACGGGTTTTGTTTTCATGAAGCATAAGTTTGTTTCAGTAAGCTGCCTTAGTTACCTTTTCTGAGGTTTAATTTCATTTAGTAATATCGAAAGTATTTTATGCTTTCCCAACTGAAAATAAAGATGACATTGTTTTGTCTTAGTGTACACTTGTAATATTTAGTAGTACAGTGGTTAAAATAGTTTATATGTGGTAAATTTTCAAATTTTTTTTCCTGTAAAAGAGCTTTTATACTGTATAACACAGGTTATTTGAAAAGAAATAGATTTAGAGAATTTCAAAATGTGTTAACTTAGAATATAGAATTCCGATAGTAAAAAGCTTTCTTATTGACTGTTAATAATTATTTTGTGGGTTTAGGTTTATATGGTTTCCAAATGTACATTAAGATGTTAATAATTTCATTTCTTTGTAACTTTTAATCATGCATAGACTAGAGTAAAGCCAGGCCTTTTAAAAAAATGCACATTCTCAATTTTTTTTAAAAAAATGCTTAAAATATATTTCTAGTTAGAGGTACTGATTGAAAGACTGTTTGTGAACCTAGGATAAATATAAAACAGTTCATACATCTACCAGCATGTATCCTTTTGTTTAAATTTTCTTTATATAGTAATATATTAAGTATAGATAACTGCAAAAAGCAAAACTGTATCATTTACTAGCATTTTCAGGTATGTCGTATTCTGTCAGTGTCATAAAGATGGTCTTAATAAACTGCATCTGAAAAGTAGAGCTTAAAATTTGGGAACACATATTTGTTAATCTTTAATGTTCCCTTTTTAAAAACATTCCCTCTGACCCAGAATAGGGGAAACATTGAATTAATTGGTTGCTCAATAAAATGGTAATTTAGCTTATGCTTTTGATATACAGTGAGACAGTTCAATGATTTGAATACATTGGCTGCAGTAGTAAAATCTGTTGTTCTACTTTTTTAGGGAAAGAAAGTTTGTTATGATTTTGGATGAAAGCTCAATATTTGTATAAAAGTAGGGGCATGATTTTAGAGTCTGGATTTAACTAGGAGAGGTGACGGGTAGTTTACCACAGTTTCCAAGCCCACTTTTGATGGGAGACTTAGTAGTTGGTTCATTGTTTAAAATGTGATTAGTGTTAGACAACTGTCAGAAAACAGATCGATTGTGCATTGTCTTTCCAACACATTCTAGGATGTTCCTGCTCGTATGTAAGCAGTGTGTTTTAAAGCATGTATGTAGCAAAATACAAGCGCTCAGATGCGTATGACAGTCAGTTTTTATAGAAGGTCCTCAGGAAAAAACCGGCTAGTACCTCTTTAAAAAACATATGAAGGCTGCAGAGCTTAGAGCAAGCAAGAGCACCATGGTGTTGACAGCTTTATATCCCTGCTGGGTCACATTCACTTACTCCCCTCTCAGCTAGTAATTCACTCCATGATTCCGAAAAAGGATGATTAATGGAGGGGACATTTGTATTTGTGAAATGGTTGCTTAGAACTTACATTTGAACTTTTAGAAACAGATTATTAAGGATGATGAAAATAAGAATCAGATGACCCCTCTTGCCACCACTGGCCCAATCCCTCAGTGTGCAGTGTGGAGCGCCTCACCTTGCAGCTGCAGCCTGAAGCCCAAGGGGTTTGGGTCCTTTCCAGGGCAGGCAGAGCCTGTCTCCTGCCTGGGCTGCTGGAAGGTGCCGGCCAGTCGTGTTTTAGTAGCAATCAGGACCGTGCTTCATCCATTTTGACACAAGCTTTCCCCTTCGTAATGCTTGGCTTAAAGCAGAGCTTTCAGACAGCTTTATTTAAACTGAATGAGCAGCGCTGGCGTGTACCGGGTGGTGTGTATGCTGGTAGGAGGCATTAAACGTCAGAAATCACTTTTATATTTTTGACTTTTCTTAAGAGTTTTTATGATTTTTGGGGGCGTTAAATGTTCTAGATTTTAAAGGAAATATTTATAGAGAATATTGGGAATATCCTATAGACATAACCTATATCTAAACTTACTTTTGAAAATATTTTGTTGTAAAAATAGCAACTTACTTCTTTAAAGAACTGTAGATGGAAGCAGTCTGCTGGCCGGTTCACCCACAGCAGAGCTGTTCTTGCTACCAGGCAGCCCTTCCGAGGGTATGACTGCCTTGCTGCAGGGAGGAAAGGTTCTGTGCTGCTCGCACTGCTGTGTTCCCTCGGGAGCCAGGGTGCGCAGGGTCCCTGTGCAGGGCCTCACTGAGCTGCACATTGTCTGCAACAGCAGTTCAGTCGTCTGCATGTGGGACATTCCCTTTTAGAATGAAAGAAATACGGTTCAGGTTAGGTGTGGGTACTGTTTTAGCAGTGGTAGAGAGACATTTTACTTTTTGAAAGGAGTGAGGGCATAAATGAGTATAGATATTTACATTCAGTGCATAAACTACTTAGGAATATAGAAATGTAAGTGTCAGTATGGGATAGATGAGAAAATTCCATTTTCAAGGAATGTTTACAGGAAGGACTCAACAGTATTTCTTCAAAAGAGAAAAGACTATTTCTTCTACTTTTTTTTTTTTTTTTTTTTTTAAGGTTTTAAGATCTCTTAAATAGCATGAACTTAGGCTTTGGGGTCATCCAACAATCTGGCATGTTCTCTGTAGTTTTGCTGAGGTAGAAAAATAGCCCTTCTGTAAAGTGTTTTTAGGCCTTGGCCTGTTATTAAAATAAAGATATACTTGGTCAAAAAATATATGCAATGGAACATACACATTAAATAGAACATAGGGTATCCACCCCTCAAAGTCCTGAGCGTAATTTGGTGTTTCAAGTAATTCTGGACGACTTACGTTCCATCAGCAGAAACCCACTGACCGTTTTATATTCAGTATCATCTGCAGTGAAACGTGTGTATGTTGTGTGCTTTGCTGTGTTTGTGTGGTGTGTTGGAACTACATAAATGTCCCATAGGCATCTGTTTTTTAACCCCTGAGGAAAAAAAAAGTAATATCATCTTTTCCCTGGGTTGTAAGCAGCAGAGCCAGTCTGTACGTCTTAGTGTTAATTCTTTTTTCCTGTTGGCTGCCTGTCTCAGTAGGGAGGGAAAACAGTCTAATCATCATTTATTAGATATTTAAGAATATGAATAGGGGTCACTTTAGGAATTAGGAAATGAGGTTTATTCCAGCAAGACTGTGGTAATTATTTAGTGTAGTTGGCAAGAGGGTGAGGAGTGAAGCTTGGTGTTTCTACTTTGTTGATTTAAAATTTCTGTTTTTTTTTATTAAGAATTTAGTATAGAAATAGTTTATATGTGTGTATTTTAAAAAGATTAGGTTAGCAGGGCTAGATAAATTTCAAATGACATATTTCAGTTATGCTTTTTAGAGTTTTTTTCTGTTGAGGAAGTGACACAATTTCTCATCATTAAAAAAGTTTCTTATCATTAATAACCTCACATTAGTGCAGAGTGTTATTTTAGGAAGCCAGACTTCATCCTGCATAGCGTGTAAATTAATAAACCATCTTTTTTATTTAATAAGTAAGCTTTAAAACCCTATGTACCTGATGTGTAGCAGCGTGGCGATTTTTACTGTCTTCCTTGCGGGAGAGCTGAGGTACAATGGCATTTGGAACATATTTAAAGATGGAGCATTTGACAAAAGTTGTATGTGTAACAGTTTGTCAGTGAAAAGTGACAAGTGGGAAATGACAAATGAAATGCTGGCATCATCACTCTTTATTTTGATAAAAATGTCTCAATTTGCAGTGATATAATACTGTTTCATATTATTTCATGAGTTGTGTGAGATGCATAAGGGGAATTTAGATTTTGTGAACGGAAAATTAGCAGCCTGAACTCTCTTTTCAGAAGCCTTGGCAGCGAGGCCCCTTTCCCCTGCCCCGGAGGAGGAACAGCAGTGGCATGTTGGATCTAACCCATGCATCTTAACTCATTATTTTTTTCAAGGGGTGGGGAGGAAATAACTGAAAATGGTTTCAAGCAGGAGACCTTTATGTTCATCTCGGAAACTGGGGAAAGAGTTTGCCTTTTCGTTTCTTCCTCCTCCACGGCGCTTGGGGATGCACGGTGTGGGTCTCTATCCAGTGCCCCGGCCGCTGCCCTTCAGCCTTGACTCCAGCCTGCCAGGAGAGCTGCGAGTGCCTTTCATGTTAAAATACAGGAGAGGTTTTAAAATGTCTGTGTGCTCCACATGGATCTTTATTATATATAAAGGAGGCATCGTCTCCTCCATAAGAAAACTGGGTTGATGTTGAGCAGGGTGCGGAGGTCCGCGCTGCAGAGTAGCTAGTTGAGGGCTCATAGCTTCAAAATGCACAACACAGACATAGCCTGTCGTGTGTTATTTTCTGTTTTTTGAAGTCATGTTGCTTTTTTTCATTGTTATCAATCAACCAGTCTTTTACTTTCTTTTGCCCAGAAACAAGCCCTTTCAAGCCCATGAGTGTAGTGTGCTTTAGTGTTTTATAAAAATGTTCCATAGTGGAGGTTTCAACATCATGGGGCTCTATATGCTTTTCTTTTCAATTAACAGAATGGTTTTGCCGTTTAATAGCAAGTGATTTAGAAATTGTGGTAAAATCAGTATAATTAAGTGGCAGTGAAAGACATTTGTAATCTCATGCAACTTGTATCTTTTGCTTCCTATTTACAAAGTTTTATTTAATTCTAGATTTTAAAAATATGCAAAAGGATATAATATGTGCAGATGTGTCTGCGATATATAATTATGGCAATTAGATTTAGAGCATGGACTTTTTCCCTTTTTAATTGATGTCTATACCTTTTAAAAAGAAAGAGTAGTGGATGTTATAGTTCCTAATTTGACAAAGGCCCAAAATGTAGGGGGAAAAAAAGCGTTAGTAGAAATTTTAAGCATGTGAACCTTGAAATAAAGTTATCTGTAGCAGGCGTGTTTGCTATCTGTGGTTATGGCACATTAGGGTAGTAGAATCCCTGGGGAAGTCGATTTCAATTTCAGTCCTTCTTGAGGCTTTTCCTGCTGGCTAGTGAGGAGGCGAACTTAGCTTTGCCCTTCACCAGTTGCCTTGTTCCCAGAATGCAGTCCTAACAGTTGGTTATTAAACTGCAATGCAACATGCAACAAAGATCAAAAAATGGGGTGGGGGAGCCTTGCACACACACTGCTATTTATAAACTCAGATGCATTTCACATTGGAGTGACGGCTTGGTGCCTTCAACCACAGTGACTGAGATGTACAGCGCAGTCTTTGTTCCTGAGGGGACTTGCAAGATACCAAAAAATACACGAAGAGAGACTCCAGTCGGAGCGGGTGTTTCCCGGCACCAAGACCCACAGAGGCAACTGTGAGCATTTTCACGCCAACAGCTTGGAGTCTGTCATGTTTCCACAGTTGTACCTTTTCTTTCTTTAAAAGATGCTTTGACTTGTGGAAAGCAAATGTTTCAGTACTTTTATAACTGATAATGATTGATTTTTTTGACACATGAGAGTATTTTCTTTGCAAAGAGCGAATATTTGGTTCAAAATGCCCAAAACTCCTAGGAAATGACTAAAGGCACAGAGGGAAAATAGCACAATTTATATGTCCTCAGATTATACCCTGTATTAAAGTTGGGCGTTTTAAATTGCATATATTTCAGTTATTACTACATGTAAGGAAGGGCAAAATTGATATATCTAACAGCTTATTAGAAAAATACATTCATATTAGAACTGCTCAAATCACACTGTTATTGAGCTATTATTATTATTATTATTATTATTTTTTTTTTTTGGTTACGAAAACAAGAACTTTCTTTTGTCATCATCCAGAGATGGCAACACAGCAGCATGATAAATGTCTCTTTAAGTGTCGTAGTAAAAGAAAATGGCTCGTCTTCTGAGGCAGTGGAGAGTTTATGTTGTTTTGGATCCATTTCCCAAACAGTGATCGCAAACAGATTACAATAACAATTATACAGTCAGAAGATGCAATATCCATTTCTACTTTAATTGAGTGAAAGAATAATAAAAACATCATTAAGAAAAATGAGGTGGACCTGTCATACCATGTGCACATTTCTCGTCCTAGAGGAGAGGCAGAACGACCAAGTGCCCTTCTTGACTTGCGGGTTTTTGAGCTGAATCTGCGCTGGGAGTCCACTGGGTGCTGCTCCTCCTTGTGATGCTAGCAGAGAGGTTAAGGTTGTGCTTGGGCTTTGTCATCATTCACAGGTGGCGCAGGGTCGTGTGAGGCCGGACACCCTACCTGCGTGTGCCCACCCTGGCCCCCATGCAGCCTGTCCAAAGCTGTGGCAGCACCTGGCCACAGAGAGCTTGGTATGGCCCTGGGCCTGCCGTCTTCTCCTCCCTAGTCAGGTGGACAGAGCTCCATGTGTGTGCAACACTGATGTCCCCCGGGGGATGGGACATGGATGGTTCCTTGAGATGCAGAGGGTCTGGCTCTCATCTGTCACCGGCCTTCCCATTCCTGGTCCCTGGCCCCACCAAACAAGCTAGTGGGCAGCAACCCAGAGCCATGGGTGCTTCTGGCCCTGCCCTGTTTGCTGCTCTTGCAGGGAAGTGGGGAGCTACTGAATGAGGGGGTGACTGTGCATCCGATGGATGCAGCCCGGAGCAGTCGCAGCCCGAGGCTGGACTCTGTGGAGGGGCTGTTTCTTTGATCTCATGCTGCAGGTTTCTTGAGCCTGTGACTTACACAGCTCTCTGAGGAGGAGGAAATGCAAGGAGTGAGCCAGGCGGTGTAGGGGCCCCTCCCGGTGGGACCCTCCCCATCCCAGAACCATCCCAACCAAGCAGCCATCCGTTTCGTGGTGGAATTTGTACCAAACAGTCCAAAACAGCTTTTTAAAAACTGCTACTCAGTCCAGGGAGCCCAGTTAATAGCAGCTTCATTAAAATACTTCTGTCAGCAAAGGGTTTTCAGTCTTAGCATTTACAGAACCTGACGCTGGTGAATGCCGTAAGCCTGCGGGGTCTGTTAGTGGTTCCGCTTTTGCTGGACTTTACAGTTTAAACCTAAGCAGTAATTCTGAGTGGAACTTGGCATAGTGTCATTTTGCCTTAGAGGGAATTTTTGTTTTACAATTAAAAAAAGCATTTTTTTCATAAGCCTCCTTCTCACGTCCCACCTGCCCTGAGAAAACAGCAGTTAAATAGTCAAAGTTTTAAAAGGGCATCTTTAATTTTAAAAAGGAGTGATTATCTGAGATGAATTTAACAATTTTCCATTAGTTCATATGGCAAACTAGTGCTTTTGATATTAACAAGAAAGATCTGTGTGGTTGATAATGTAATGAAAATATTTTTCTTCTGTCTCCTGTACATGAGAAAGTCATGTATTAACTTTTTTATCAAATCATTTTTGAGGACCCTTAAAACTTAAAAGTCAGTGATTTTTCTTCTTCATCAGAAGCTGAGAGACAAAAAGAATTCTTTATGCCACCTGCAGCTATAGAATAGAAGGAAAGAAATGGGAATCTCACGATAAAGTGACTGCATTTTCCAGGGTTATTTTTTGGGAAATATACCTAAAATTCTTAAGTACCTGGGTATTTTCTGTACATGAGTGTGATGTTAGAGCTGAGTGAATGTGGCGTCTGATGGTGCAGCTGTTGGGAGTACAGCAAGTGGGCAGGTGGACTGTTACGTGTGGGATCAGGGGTGCACAGTACTGTGGAGGTGCCGAGAGGCGGAAGCGGGGTCCTGCATGGCTTGCCGGCCTGCAGACCAGTTTGCTGTTCAGGTTTGGCCTCAGGAGACCAAAACCCCTTTGTCACTGCAGCCGGCTGGCCGGGTAAGAAGAGCAAATTGTTCTTCTGAGGGAAGTTGTGGCACATCTGAGTCCCAGGAAAAGCCGCTTTCCCAGGGCGAGGAAGGTGGCCCTGATTTTGCCCTTCCAGCCTGCGTCCAGGTGACATGCAGCAGAACTGCCGCTGGTGACCGGCTGTTGTGTTCCTCCATCGAGACTGAGCCGAGAGTACATTTTTGCAGCTATGTTGTAGACCCCAGGGGAGCAGGCCACAACTTACCCATGGACATGGAGGAGCCGTGAGAAATGCCAGGGCCCACGAAGAGCCATTTTGTCCCTTGTGCCATCGTGGCAGGCCCAGGGCCACCCTGCATGTGCAGCAGCGCTGCTCTCAGCGCGCCCATGTGGGGGAGCTCAGGGCCGGGCGTCAGTGCCTCACTTTTGACGCTGCTCCAAGCAGTTAGTGGAAAGCAAGCTGCAGAGCCAGTCGCTCGGCCCCCCAATAAAAAGCTTTATAGCAAAATAATTCTTGGCCCCACATAATGGGGCTGTTGTAGCTTGGTGTTTGATATTTTGTAAGACTGAAATACAGTCTATGTACCCTAACTAAGCATTTATTGTAAACAAGTTAACTGCCAAGAGCTTATATTCTGTCAAACACAATTACGCCGAGGCCGGGGACGGCGTGGCCGTGAGGTGGGGACGCTCCTCCTGCCGAGGGCTTCTGAGATGCTCTCCTCGGGAGATAACCCGGGCTTGCCCTGCGCCTGCTCTGTCGGTGGAAGAAAGGGGAGCGTCTCTCGAGGGTGGCTGTGGTGTGTGGGCCCTGTGTTGTCCCTGTGCAGGTCTGAGACAAAAGCACTGCACCCGAGCTGGGGTGCACCCCACACCCACGCCACGCCCCTGAACAGACCCCCAGGAAACCTTGGTCCTCTTGACCCAGGCTCGAGGGTGTTTGGTGCGTGTTTTGCTATTTTAGGTGCAGCCTGCAAGATTACAACTGTCTCAGAATTGTGCCCTTTGAGGAGGGCAGCACTGATGGGCTTCATTTTGGGGCTTAGAAATTATTTTTTGCTTAAAGAATTTATAAAATAAACCCAGGGAGTGTAGGGGAAGTGAAGCTTCTTTAAGCTGGAGGCATTTGTGCCTGGAATCACCCTCAATTTAAAATGCTGTCATCATCCAGGGTTTTTTCTTTTGTTTTGAGGAAGATAAATTTTTTCTTTCATTTGGGGCAAAGATTACTCACTTCATTCAGGAAGCAGATCACTTTGGACTTTGGTGAGGCTTCTTAAAAGAAGTAAAAAAATAAAAGCCAAATAGTGTTCCTTCTTTGGTCAAATGATAGCTTTTGGCTAATGTAGTAAGGACGAAATAGGATTGAGAGTGCCTTTCTATGTAGTGATTTACATGGTCTCCGTAGTCTTTGAGATATTAAATTATAATTTATTTTTAAAACCATATAAAATACACAATTTAGAATGTGGTAGAACCATAAAGTGAAAAATGAATACCATGCTGGTTTTCTCTGTTGTATTTCCGAGGTAGGTGATAGCTGTACATTTCACAGGTCCCTGTGTATTTGGTCTGGGAAATGATCCCACTGGACCCAGGTTTCCTCTCCGCAGGCTGGGCTTTATCAGTGTGATCTGGGTAGTAACGTGCGTGCAGCAGACCCTGAGCTGGGTCCCAGGGGTGCTGCGGGCAGCTAGGTGCTTCGGCTTCCAGGTGCTCGGCTCCCCTCGCCCCTGCCTTCGTCTCTTGCTCTGCACGTCCTTCTTTAAGGACTCAGCCTCTTCGACAGGCCAAGGTGGATGCAGGAAGGGTCGTCTGTCTGTCGGGGTCTGTGGTGTGCAGTCTGCCCTCATTCGTGTCGCAGTGATGGCTTCTCTCCTCCTGCTAACTATCCATCCGTGGTTCCCACCCCAGCCCTGGACACAGTCAGCAGGGCTTTCTTCTCGTGAGGGGCAAACCCATTTATTTTTTACCCTAAAAACTTTCCTTTTCCTTTTTTCATTTGATAAAAACTCTTCCACTCTAGGATGATTTCCTTTGAGGCTCTGGGCAGTGTTTGATCTCAATTTTTAATAATTCTTGTGTGAGGTTAGCTCCCTGAAGGAAATGCCCCTGGAAACCCGTGCCGGTGTCTCATTGAGAGCTGTGTACTTGATTCCTTTATTACCTCCTGGCCGGGGACCTGAGCACTGCTGACCGCTCCTGGGCACCAGGCCGGAGCTTGGTCGAGGCTTTGGGACAGTCCCTTGCCTTTGACCCAGTGGCACCAGCGGAGCCCCAGACCTGTACTGGCGGAACAGACGTTCACTTAGGACTCTGCATTGGCTGCTTTTTTGGCCCACAAGACTGAGATTTGCGAGTTGCTTTTCCAGAGGGGACAATGAATGAGAACGAGACGAGAGGCAGAAACTCGCTGTGAATATATAGTTTTAAACATGGCCCTCTCAGTAGTCTGCAGAATAAAGCTTTACATAGCAGAGAGCCAAAATCCTGGAGTTCCTGGATGAGGGTAGTAGATTTCCTGGCCTCGGGCTGGGGTGGGCCTTGGGCCCTAGGGTTCCTTGTACATTTAGGGTGCAGCGTGCACCTAGGCTCTCGTTTCTTACTATTTTTAAAAATTTTCCAAGCCAGGATTAGGAAGTGTGCTGTACGTCTAGTCACTGACTTGACAAAGAGGCCTGGGTTCCCTGATGCAGGACATGGGTGCCAGTACCTCCCCTGGCCGTGGACATGTGGACACTGCACAGCCCTGCGGCCTGGCAGCTTCTGGGCCAGGGCAGTGGGCTCCTGGCCTCTGGTTGCCGTCCCTGTCTGCCACAGCTGATTTCCTAGAAAGCGCTCTTTGCTGGTCAGTGCTGATGACCCCTGTAGGAGGCTGCAGGGCTGCTGGGCAGTTTGGGCTCCTGAATCGGCATTGCTGGTTCTTGATACTGATCAGTATCTAGTGTTTTGCCTTGCCTTGCCTTGCCTTGCCTTGCCTTTCCTTTCCTTTCCTTTCCTTTCCTTTTTTTTTTTTTTTTTTTTTGAGACAGGGTTATACTAAGTTGCTTAATGGCCCAAGGTAGGCTTGAACTTGCGATCCTTCTGCCTCAGCCTCCCAGAATGCTGGGGTTACAGGCATGAGGCACCACCTCTCTCTAGGAATCAATGTTGTGACATGGGGAGGACCACTGCCTTGGCTGATCTGAGGTACCCACTGCTTCCCACCATTCCTGCCCAGGGCAGCCAGGCTGTGTTTGGTAAGTGGCTACTGTGTGGCTCCCTGGTATCCACAAACCCTGCTGTGCCACAGCGTTTCTGTGGCTGAGGAGGATGTGGCTCCGGCTGGACTGTGGTCTCTCAAGGGGTGTAGAGCCCATCCCACTCCCACACCGAGGCCTCTGGGTGCCCAAGTGCGGCTCGTGTTGTCCAGCGCTGCCCTTGTCCTGGAGCTAAGCTGGGCTGCTGGCATGGATGGCATCCAGCCTTGCTGGAGGGACCCTGCCCACCTGCCATGGGGGAGAGGGCAGAGCGTCTCAGGCAGTGGCCAGGTGCTGGACCGTCCCTAGCCACTCGCCATGCCTTGTAGGTGGAGAGAGCCCAGGACAAACCAGATCCATGGGGGCCGCAGAATGGCTGGCCCAGCAGGGCCCCAGGGTCCTGTGCACCCTTGGATGCCACCTCTGCACCTGTCAGTGCTCTTCCCTCCCCCAGAGTTGGTGGGAGCAGTTTATTGCACTCTCCAAAATGCCTTCCATTGGAAGTTAATTCTGGATAAAGTGAGGTTTTTTTTATGAGAAAGATAGTCATGTATGCGTGACAACACTGTGGTCTAGGCAGGGCCCTGGAAGACAGTGTGCCAGGAGGTGATGGGGCCTGAGACATCCTGGCTGCCAGATTTGCTGCCAGGTTTGCCAGCAATGTTGGAGCACGGTTCTGGGAACCCCAGGCTCTGTGGCCACTGGGCCGTGAGGAGGACGTGTGAGGGGAAGGGGTCGGGGGGGGGGCCCGGGAGGGCAGGACAGACAGGCCCGGCTGTCCTGAGGCTGTGTTTGGGACTCCATGGGGCTGAAAGACCCTACCCTCCCTTTCCTTTTTGGGTTGTGGGTCTTGGCGTAGGAACTTCCCTCGGTTGCCCAAGGGTGGGGAGAGAGGTTTCGAGCAGCGCTGGCCCCAGATCAGGATGTGTGAGGGAGAGCAAGCACCAGGTTCTTCCAGAAACAGGCAGTAGGAAGGGTGGCTGTCACCAGCGCCTGGCGCTCAGGGGACCCCTTCCATGTTTGCCCTATGCTGGTGAGTGCCAGGGCTCCCTCGCTTGGGCAGAGGGTCCCTGGTGGAGGGCCAGGATCTAGCTTTGGTCCAGGACAGTATGGACTTAGGCAGGACACGTGAGCCCCGCCCTCACTGTGGTGTTTCCGGGGGTCTTGCTGCTTGCTGGCTCCTTGTCTCAGGTCTGCATTCAAATCAGCAGTGACCTTGGCCCAAAGAAACTCAGGGGGAGCCAGGGGCAGTCTGGGCACCTAAAGCTGTTGGGAGGGCACAGAGCCCCAGGGCCCGAGAGGTGGGGGCCCCTCCTAACCCCTCGCACTGCTGGGTGATGGTCACCCCCTCCTCATGGGGATTTGGTGTCCTGCACAGGAGGTGCCTTTCCCCAGATGCTGAGTGCTCCTTACAGGGAAGGAGGGGAGGGGATGGGTACAGGAAGTAGGAGCTGCAGCCCCAGCACCTGCCAATGCCCTGCCCGGCCACCCTGGGCGTCGCGTTTGGGCAGACAGTGACTTTCCTTGATCTCCCAGCTGCAGGAAGCAGAGGAGAGGGATAGAAAGGGTGTCTGGGAAAAGCTCGCCTTTTGGCCACCATGCTGGCCAGCATGGCACTCGGCCCTTCCTGGGTGAGGAGCCACGCCGCTGCTCACGTGGCTCTCAGGCTCCGTGGGTGGGTGGAGCATGATGGAGGCCACCTGTGCAGGGGCGCATTTCCTGGTAGCTCCATTTCACACAAGTCACAGGCACAGGCGACCCTGCTTTTAATGATACAGTTTAAGATGTCCAACATAGTATTTTCACATGCAATAAATTTTTAAAAATTGCCATGATTATGTATTTTTCTTGACTTTTTGAGAACAGAGTGTGGTTTGCATTTGCAGCACGTTTCTGCATGGGGAACCACGCGGTCAGGGTGGTGGCCCATGGCTCAGAGCTGTGTGGGGCAGGTGCTGTGGCCTGGAGCCTGTGTCTTTGCACTGGGCCTGCGGCGGCATGGCCTGGGGGCCATTTCTGTTTGCACAGCTACTGTTCGGAAGTGATGATGCCAGCATCGTCTTTCTTCAGAGGAGATATTTCGCAGGGAGGGTCTTGAGCCTGGCTTTCAGACCCCAAGAGCAAAGACTGGTGCCTTTTCTCCAGTGTGGTTGGTGTTGGTACTGCTGCTAAGAAAGGAAACATAGGCTTGTGGTCGGGGAGCCTCATGTGGACATGTTACATACAGCACACAGTGTGATCCTCTGAGCATCCAGGACAGAGACCTGGCATTTGCATGGTGTGAGGTAGGTGCTCAGATAAATCGCAGAGAGTGATGCCCAAGGTCACAGGTCCTGGCCTGGGGCTGTTTGTTCATCTGACCGTTCTCCCACCTGTGTTAGTTCACACGACTGGTGTGTTGTGGAGAGGCAGTTAACAATGGCAAATTAAAAAAATTTTTTTTAATTTTATTTTGAGACAGGGTTGTACTAAGTTGCTCAGCTGTGTTTAAACTTGCAACCCTCATGCCTCAGCCTCCTGATTAGCTAGGATTACAGGTATGCATCATCACACCTGGCTAAAATAGTTTAACTTCCTGTGACTCTATACACTTTATCTGAAATGAGGTCTTGGGAACTGCTTGAAGTTCAGCCACATAGCTACAGTGTTTGGACAGAGAGTTCCAGGATTGTTTTTTCTCTTCCCTGACAGAATTTTCCAAGTATCTCCATGGCCAGGATGGGGTTTGGCATGCAGAGCACAGCTGGGCCCAGGTGCCTGTCCTGAGGATTGAGCTTCCATTTCTGCAGCAACTGTAAAAGGCTTAGCAGGGCTTGATCAGAAGGTCCAAAGTTCTCACCTGATCATCTGGAAATGGGTCTGTGCCACCATAAAAGAGAAATAACACCGTATGCTCGCACAGCCGGGCGGTTCCTGGCTCTGCCTCCCACCCTCCCTGGAGTCGGCCGTGAACCCGTGCATCCTGGCTTCGCACCGCTGCTCTTCCGTGGAGCTTGCTTTTTGATCCTTCCCTCTCACCCTGCCTTCCGAAGTGTGTCCTGCACTCCTCTCCTCCTGCCTCTCCGCTCCGTCTCCTTCTTCCTCTTCCTCTCCATGCGGTGCGTGGGTGACGGGGCACAGGGAGTCCCGTTTCTCTCAGGGACTTGTTTTGAAGGCGAGAAGCTTTGAGCTGACACTGCCCACTGCCAGCCTCAGTCGTACTATTTTACCACTCTTCGTTTCTCTTGTTGTTGGCACTAGTAATTCCATCTACTTTTTAGCAGTCATTGTTTTAGATCAGATTTTAAAAGGAAGGTAATATTTTCTCAGGGATGTTTTGTGATAGTTTGGTGGCTTCTGTATATTTGCTTCTGAACAAATCCGGCCATCACCTGCTGCCAGTGACTGCTGTTTTGGCGGGCAATGCCCACACAGGGAGGTACTTGCCTGTTGACTGAGAGGTGTCTTTCTGCTGTCTTGTCGGCTCACCACTGCTGCCTTGAGTCAGTGAACAGCAGCACTTAAGAAATGTTTCACTTATTGACGGCCACAAGATCCCTGTGCTTTATCCTGCATTTCTGTGATTGCCTATGTGATTGAGCTGTGTCATCTATCTTTTTAACATAGTCTGGACTGTAGAGGTGTGAAAGATTTATAGTCCTAGGAAACCTACCACATAACAGCTCCAAGGCAACTGGATTCAGGGGATCTTACCTGGTGCTGACACATGAGGATGTGTGATTGTGACCCTGTGAGCACACACAGGCCCTCGTGGTCAGGCACTCCTGACCCCACTTGCCGCCTGGCCCCACGTGCACCTGCTGCAGTTATAGGGAGCGGAAGTCGGCCTGCTTCCTGGGCCAGGCACCTGTGCTAGCCCGAGGGTGTGCTCAGAGGCTGTGCAGTGCTGCCCTCACAGTGTGGGGGTGGGGCCTGCAGCACACAGCAGCTGCTCAGGGCTTGCCGAGTGAATGAACCCAGACAGAGGACCCGCTGCAGAGAGAGCTCACGCAGCCCAGTATCATTCACTACCTGCCCTCAGTCTCAGTGTGGATAGTCAGACGTTGTCTATGGGGGTGGCCCGCACATAGGCTGTCTTCTGCAACACCTTGTGGCCAGGCTAAATCCCTTCTTGTCTGAAAGCTCGACCTGCCCTGCCATGACATTCCCATCCATCTGTACCACGGGCAGCGTAGGTACTGCTGCAGACGCTGAAGCCATGTGGTCACTCAGCACCCATGCCTGGCATGGGTGCTGAGAATGACTGGCAGGATTTACTAGGAGTTGTGCAGTCTTAATAATAATTACTCTGTTCTTTAATGATAACAATGCTTAATGAGTATTATTACTGTTAATAATGGCTACATTTAATAATTGCACCCATTACTCATTATCTTTAATAATAATAATTAGCACAGGGGAACCAGTTGCACCATTGTATTATCTTTAGAACTGAAAGCGTAGTCTGGGAGCCAGTAGTTTGCAGCGAATCTGCCCCGCCTGCACCCTTCAGAAGGGAGTGAGTCAGGACTCTGGGGCAGTCGGGTGGGGAGGGCCTCCAGGCCCTTCTGTTCCCAGCGTGGCCCCCGAGCACCACACTGGCACACACAGGCCTCGTTGTCCCAGGCCGCCCTGGTCCCCACCCTCCCACTCCTGGAAGGACTCTGGTGCTTCTTGCAGATGAGCCCCCTCGACCTCCTTCCGGGACACTCGGAGGTGTGTGCACCTTGCAGGGCAGAGTCCGGGTTTACAACTCCAGTGTTGATAACACTTGAATCTTCTGCCTTGGCTGTGTGTAGATTTCAATGCCTGTATGACTTTTTTCTCTGCTTTTAAATAAAAAACAATTTAAAAGTGGTGAATTAAACATTTTTTAGCTTTTCACACTTTGATACAAAGCAGAGAAATATTTCAGTGACAACAGATTTCAACAGCTTTTCAACTAAACTAATTTGCTTTATTCTTTAAGATAGTTTATTTCTTTTCTCCGCAAACACAAGAAAGATACTTTTTCTAGTGGTAAATGGTGTTAATACATAAAATAATTTTTAGGGGACGAGGCTCTGTATTTGGTAGTCTGCTTGACAAGAGCCAACTGTTAGTTAAGGCTTTGGTGATCGGGATCTTTTCAGCCCCATGATGAGCTGTTCACCACATGTAAAAGAATAAGGAATGGCAAGAGGAACCTCTCTTAGATTCTGTTCCTGGTGAAAGCAGGTGTGCAGACCAGGCTCCATGGTCACCCTGACCTTGCCTGCATGCTGGGCCTGAGCTCATCGGTGGGCCCCCTTTTTAACGACTGAAATCTCAGGGCTCCCCCTGCTGCTCAGGCAGTTCTGCAGTGGGGTAGTAACACAGGGTGGAGGGGAGACCTCTGCCTGCCATCTGGCTCCTCTGACAAGAGGCCAGTGCAGCCTGAGCCACTGGGCCACCGCTGAGCAACGTTTAGCACCATCTTATCCCTTGGCTGGGAGCTGCGTGGTAACCCGTGTTCTGCTCGCATCTCCAGGTTTGATGGTGCCTGTCTTCTGCGTGGTGGAGCAGCTGGACGGCTCTCTTGAGTATGACAACAGAGAGGAGCACGCCGAGTTCGTCCTGGTGCGCAAGGATGTGCTCTTCAGCCAGCTGGTGGAGACGGCGCTCCTGGCACTGGGCTACTCCCACAGCTCTGCAGCCCAGGCCCAAGGTAGGCACCCCTCTGGGATGGGCAGTGGACTTGGCCTCTCCCACAGTGGGCAGCAGATGTCCTGAGGTCTTGTGTCCTGTCCTTGGTGAGCTTCTGTCCAGCACTCCTAGAACCGCCCACGCCCTCAGCTTTTGCATTCCTCACCCTAATGTTTTTCCTGAGTCTGCAGATTGGCCTTGGGGCTGGTGCTAAGGGTTTGGCTCCTGAGCTTGTCTTCATACATACTGTGTATGAGCACTCTGTCTTCTAAATTTATTTATTGCTCTGCGACTATACCTTCCACAGTTTATGATCAGCTTTTAATTAAACAGAAGGAAACAGGTGCCTCATACTCTTTGAAAATTATTCTGTAGTTTTGGTCCATTCATTTATGAAGAGCACGGTCTTTGGCATCACTTCCTTTTACCTATTAACCATTAGAATCACAGCCTTGTTTCAGTGTGTGCCGGTTGTGAGTGCCCCTGGCTCATTCTGAACCTTAGCTCATTGTTCTTTTATGCCAGAGAGGTGACAAAACAGTTAACAACAGAATCACTCCCAAACCCTGAATAGTGGTGACTTTTTTTTTTAACCTAATAGGATTATTGTTCTTGTTTTTCAGCTGGAGTGACTGAATTGTGTGGTTTATGTCTGTGGTTATAACAAAAGAAAAGAAGTGTGTAACTTTACAGGTCTTACATATATGAACTCCCTACACATACTATCTTTCCTTAATACTTGTGTATATGCTGAAGAGTTTGCCATGTTTTGAGTTTGTCTTCATATTATTCCTGGGAACGTTCAGTCAGACCCTCATCTGTCCTCCCAAGGACATTGTGAGAGAGTGAGAGGATGCATTCAGAGGTACAAATCTTGTTACTAAGGACATAGATTGAAATCCCCAGCCCTTGGCTCTGATTCTGTGAATAGATCATTGCTTCCTGAAATGTGTGGTTCAGTCCCACCTTTGTTCTACCAGCTCATTTGAAGTCGGCGATCCCAGGTAGCTCCGAGGGCTAGCCTGTCTGCAGGCCTCAGTGCCCGCAGCGCCTGAATCCACTGCCTGACACACCCTCCCCTGGACGCCAGGCTTTTGGGGCAACGTGATGAAGTCTGTGCCCTCACCCTTCTCTCTGTGCAAGGGACTCGGGCTTTAAGCAGGTGCATCACACCCCAGGCCGCTTGCTTCCACTGCACGCTGGGCACCTGAGTGGTGTGAGGAGCCCCGTGTTCCCCAGAGCTGGTGCTGGAACCCAGGCTGGCTATGCCCTCGCTGTGCCCAATGCGTCGTGCCAGCTCCCCACTGACAGGCCATCCGTCTCTGTTAGAGCGGCTGCCCAGCGCCTGCAGGTGGAAAGAGGAGTACTGAGCGGCCAAGATTTGCTTCTTGGCACCTGCTGCGGAGAGAGGCCCTCGGGACATGTCACTGGGGAGCCACACTGCTGCTGGCAGAGATGTGCATGCACTCCCTCACCTGGACCGGCTGGAAACCAGGCCAGGCAGTTGTTTGCCTCCTCAAAGGTGCTTGAAAAATCGGGTTGGAAGCACTGGATATTACACCCTTCCCAGTAGAACCCACACACTTGGGGGCATGCTGGGTCACAGTGTGCTTCGCATGGAGTAGGGTGGAGGTCGACACCAGGGCCAGTTCCATCGTCTTGTGGAGAGAGAAGGTTGCCTGCTTTTGCTTCACTTGAGCCTGCTGCTCTCCATTTTGGGCCAGTTAGGGGACAGAGCTGCTCATCTGAAGGAAATGACTGGATCTTTGCTGTATGTAGCTCAGACACGCAGCGTGTGCAGCCTGGGGCAGGGCCGGGATGAGCAGGCCGAGGGGTGTCCCGAGGGTGCAGGGCAAGAGGTTCGGCTGTGGTTCTCCCTGCCATGCCTTGGTTTTGCCCTTCAGCACTTCTGTGACCCTGTTGGTGGGGAGCTGCCGGGGATGCCACAGAAAATAGCTGTGCCACAGGAAGGCTGCAGTGTCTCTGAAGGTCCCAGTGGGTTGCTGGAGCCTGTTTTATTTTATTTTTTATTTGTTGAGTTTTCGGGATGGGTTGTTATGTACTTCAGGCTGGCCTCAAAGTCACAGTGGTCCTTCTGCCTTAGCCTCCCAAATGCTAGGATCACAGGCATGTGCATGGTGCCCAGCCTCAAGCTTATACTAAGTTCTTCAAACCTAGGTCTTCATTTTGACATGAGCATGAAAGGGTTTCAGTAACTGAGTTGGAAGAGAATTTTAGATTCCCCAGGGAAGGACAACTGCGAAGTAGTACAATGTTTTGGGATGGTGTTTCAGCCTCAGTGAGGAGTTAGCACCCCTGCTCTGTGAGCAGGACCCCAGCTTCTCCCACACAAGGGTGTGCCCTCCCTGGACCAAGGAATTTCATTCAGAAAGCATATTTGCTGCCGAAGGGTGATAGAGATGCTGTTGAGGCAGAGTCCAGGGAAGCCCCTCCATGATTACAGTGGCCATTTGTATTTTGAAGACCAGATATTGGGACCCCTTGGGAGACGAGGGCAGACTGTCGTGAATCATGGTCCCCTGTGTCTCTCTCGGACCCATGTCCTCACTTCCTGTCTCTAGTGGGTCTGTGTCCTCACTTCCTGTCTCTAGTGGGTCCATGTGCTCACTTCCTGTCTCTAGGAGACCTGTGTCCTCACTTCCTGTCTGTAGGGGGCCCCTGTCGTCACTTTGTCAAACACTCAGCCTGCTTTCTTTGTAGTTCTCAGGGCATGCTAGACATGTGCCTTTCTTGTGTCAAAGCTCCAGGTGGCGGACTGCTCTTCCCAAAGCTGGTGGTCTAAGGGTCCGGGTGTGGCCAGGGCATCTCTTCCAGGATGATGGACCACATGTGGTCTCTGCTTTAGATGTGCCAGTCTCTTGGGAGAGGGGCGTTACCTGGGGTGCTGCTCCTTGTCAGTCCCCTGCCTTACTGTCAATCACCATTCTCCTCCTTGCCTTTCCCCTTGCTTCCTTTTCCTGTCCTTTTCCCTTTCCCTTTCCTGTCCCATCCTGTTTGTGGGCTTGTCTGATACCATCATCAGGGGTTCTTGTCCCTGGGCCAGCGGGCACCGAGGGCAGCTGGATGCCCACCTGCAGGTTCAGCATAGTTATAAGTAGATATTTCATCCTTTGCTTTCTGTAAATTTCCAAATAAATTACGCAGTTTATTTTCGGCCAGAGAATTTTATTTAAAAACAAACACACTGGACAGTAACTAGGTCCAAAACAACAGGGTATTTTAGATATCAAAACTGTGGATTCAAAAAGAAGTATATTAATCATCATTTCTTATTTATTTTCCAGTGACTACCTCTGTGCACTTATTTCCCATGATATTTTTTTTAAAATGGCACAGAAAAATGCATTTTGTAAATATAAATCAGACTGCTAAATACTGCAGTGACGTAAAATTTTACATTTGTGCAGAAAAGAAACACAACGGGGAATATATTAAAGTGTCAGGGGCTGGGGAGATAGCTCAGTGGCACAGCTTCTGCCTGGCAAGCACAAGGTCCTGCATTTGATTTCTGGTACCAAAAAAGAAAAATGTCAGCAGATGGGTCATGGATTGTGTGGGGTTTTCTCCTTCTAATCAGGAGGAAATAAGTTAAGTATGAAATTTTTCTTCCTGCCTGAATTCTTTCCAGGATAAGTGGGAAGCTATTTCTACTTGTTCCTGCATTTTGATGCGCAGTCCACTGTGTCTCTAGCTTATCTCAAATGTGGAAACTACCTATCGTACCCACAGGTTCCCGCTGCTTCCTCCTGTGAAGGCTGGGGAAGGACCAGCAGTCATTAGTGAGCTCCCCCTGAAAGGGCCGAGGGATTCCTTGCCTGGGGTCCTAGCACTTGGGAGGCTGAGGCGGAAGGACCGCTGTGACTTTGAGGCCAGCCTGGAGTACATAGCAACCTGTCCTGCCAGGTGACAACTGAGCAGTTAGCACAACTCCCTTTTGAAGGGAGATTTTAAAGATCGTTATCTGTCTTTTCTGATGCTCTTTATACTTTGGGTTTCTCATAGAATTGAATAAGTTATTGTATTTTTCCCATTTTACAGAAGTGGAAACTGAGAAAAAGTGGGGTGGACTTTCTTGGGGGCTCAGGCTAGGGTGCAGAAGCCCCAAAGGCAGGTGTGTGGGTGGGGTGCTTGCCGAGCTCATGGTGCTTACGCATGTTTGAGAACAGTGCTGTCGTGCATGTTCCATTTCCACTACGAACTCTGCAGATGGTCTTTGTCGTTAGCTGAGAAAACCTTCGTGAAGACAGTCCAGCCCCTCAGGATTGTCTGCATCTGCTGGGAGGCCTTGGGCGGCCAGTGCTGGTGCCCAGCGTTGCTGCAGAGGCCCGCGGGAGTCCTGAGAGGAAGATGAAGCCTGTCCCTGAGCACTGGGTCAGGGGTCCTCACTGCCTTGCACACACGTTCACCCCTTTGGCTTTCAGAGATAAACAACTAGAAAACAAAGCCAGCTTTTTAGGAGCTCCTGTTTCATGGTTTGAATACACAGGAGAAATTTAGTATGTGAAATTAAGGCTATAAATTTGTCTGCAGATTTGGTGCTAACGGTTGCTTCATTCCTTAGCACATGCTTGGGGCTGCCTCCTGCCTGCCCCCTTTTGGAAACAGTTGACCAGATGGCCAGGTGAGAGGCCGGCTCAGGTCTTCTGGGAGACCGTGTAGCAAGACTGGCGCCTGCTTTTGCTCTGTCCTGCCTGGGGTCGGGTCATAGAGTGCAGTCAGGGTTGGAAGAAAGCAGGGAGCTCGCAGGTGTGAGGAGTTACTCTGGGGAAGTCTGCCTGCTCCTACCAGTGGCATTGCCATCTTCCTTCAGTCATCTTCTGGGCTCACTGGAATCGAGTTTGTTCCCTATGGGAGAGGAATTCACAGCCCAGTGTGAGGCCCACAGGGGCCCAGTATGCATGTGCTGCACGGGTGAAAACTGAGGTCTAAAAGTTTTGTGTGTACTAAACTTTATCTGTAAGGAGTTTTTCCCTGGAACACCCCTGGTAAGTTGGTTGCCACTCATGAATTAGAGTTTTTTTTTTTTTTAAATCAAAAGTGACTTAGATGTTGCTGTTTCCAGGTGATTCGATTCCTGCTCCTGTGGTCCAAGGTTTGGCTGTGCTGGTGGGGCCGAACCCCAGCATGAGGGCCCTGTGGGAGAAGACGGGGGTCCGATCCCTTAGGTCAGAAACTGGGAGGCCGATCAGTGTCAGGAGGCCTCTGTGAGGGCAAAGGACTTCACCCTGAGCCCCAGAAATGAGGACAGGGTCTAGCAGAGTGAGGTCCATGGCCACTAGCAGGGGCTTCACTGTCTTGTCCGTAAGGGATGGCCCTTATAGAACTTTTTGGGGCATCTGTCCTTGGAAGCAACCACAAGGGTCAGTTTCATCATCAGTATGAGTGGTCTTTGAATTTACATTGCTCAGTGCATGAAATTCTCTGAAAATTTCACTTCTTAAAATCCCTTAACTTTTTTTTTTTTTTTTTTTATAGAAATGAGTTACCTGGGATCTCCTGATCTAGGCTCCACCAGGAGCGATTTATAGACATCATTTCTGTCCCTACCCATTGTCACCCCTTCCTCACTTGATCATTTTAAAGTGAATTTGCCTCATATTTTATCTGGATATTTTATCAATGCAGCTAAAAGATAAAGATGCTTTAAAAAACATAATTCCATCTTCTTTAATATCATGAATTATTAAGTAAAGGTACATATTTTCCTATTTTATATTCTTTTAAAAAAGTGTTTATTCCAGTCAGGAGATGGTCAGATCTATAAATTATACTTGGTCAGTCATGCATTGAGTCTTCTTGAATTTGTGGGTTTTTCTGTCCTCTTAAATTAAAAAAGTCTAAAATTTATGCTTGCTTTAATTCAGAATTATTTTTGTTTGCTAAACTTAATGAAATTCCTAACCCTATAAATTCCTTCAAATATTACAGCTTTGGAAAAGCAACCAGTGAACTCAGCCATAACCTCGGAAAGGAGTTCAGAAATTCACACTTTTTTGGAGGAGGGTGGTTTGAAAGATGTGTGCACTGGAAGCTGGGCCCCTGCGCCCCGGTGTCTTCCCTGTGTCCCTTGTCTCAGCTTGCGGCCTCTGCCTCTTTCTTTGGCTCCCCGCTCCATAGGTTTCCTTTTTAATTAATCCCTTCTGTTTGGGAAGCTTCCTGCAGTTTTTTTCTCTTTGTAAGGCAGAATTGAAAATGGTACACATGTAGAATTGTTTGGCCTTGGAGCAGACTTTAACAAACAAATTGCTTTTTAAAAAATCCCAGGACTCCCAGAGGTAGAGCTGGAAATGCTGCCCTGCCCGAGTGGGTCCTGGGCCTGCTGTGCCCTCAGTAGGGCCCGTGGTGCCTGTTCTGGACCGACCCTGTCCTCTGGCTGCTGTGCTCCAGGGGCTGGTCCCACATGCCTGTGGGCACATGTGCATGCACACGCACATGCAGAGCGTCTGGTGTGCAGCTGAAGGCCCATCGCATTTCCCTGCCTGGGGTCGAGTTAAGATCGAATGTCTCACAGTGTTTATACTTCTCTATTCCTTCTGTTTATTTTGTCATAAATATGTGTTCTTTTAAACATACACATATATAATTATGGCTCCCATGAAAGTCAGCTGACAGAGCTGTTGTCTCGGGGTGAATGTGTAGAGGTGAAAACTTCCGGCCTGCTTTGGGTATGCCTGGAATTGGACGGGGGCGCTGGGTGAAACCCCCTTGCTGGCGCATGCTGATCTGCTTTCCCCAGCCCTGCACTTTCTATCTGAATGTCTAGTTTCTAGAGCCCTGGAGGTGGGAATAACTCAGAACTTGCGCTGTCCTTCATGGTGCAGGAGTGCTGAGCAGCATTTGGGGCAGTCAGTCTCGGAAGCAGAGCAGGTGGCCTCACTGCACTCCTCGTCTGCGTGAGCTTTCCTGGGGTCACAACACCCACACCCTGTGCATTGCGAGTAGATCGTCCCAGGGCCGTGCGAAGGGGCAGCCCACTGGGACACACGCCTTGAGCTGTAGCATTGCCTCAAAGACACGCGTGTCTCTGAGTTGTTACACGTGTGAAAGCTACAGCTCAGTAATAGCAATACTCTGATATGAGACTTTCTACAGTAACGTTTCATCCTAACTCTAAAGCATGCCTTTTTCCAATTCATAGGTTCTAAGGGCAGGGTTGCATCATTTGCTGAAGACCTAGGTCACTTTCTACATTAAGAAGATGCTGTATGCTGGCTCACAATTGTAATCCCAGTGCCTTGGGAGGCCAAGACAGGAGAATTGCAAATTCAGGCCTGGCCTGGGCAACATAGTGACTCGACAAAAGCCTGTCTTGAAATAAAACATAAAATGGGCTAAGGATGGACCTAGTGAAAGGTACTGGATTTGAGCCCAGGTCCCTCTCTGCTGCACATGAATGAGAACATGTCTTACAGATTGGGACTCACTTGGCAGAAGGCAGTCGGGGTAGGTGGGCAGATTTTCCCCACATGGTCCAAGACAGGCTGGGGCCTCCATCCACTTCTGCTCTTGGTGAAGTCTGCCTCGAACTCATGTTCCACAGACTTTTGGCTGTAGAGAGTTTAGTAATACTAAGTGCTTTCAAAACTTCCCTACTTCCTGATTTTTCTTTTTTATTTGATAAAGAATTCTCACAGTCTGCACTGTGGAGTTTGCGTAACTGGGAGATCTTGGAACTCCGAAGTCCTGAAGTTGTGGAACTGTTTGTCTATCCTCTTTGAGCCCTGACTCCATTGTTGTCCATTTCCCTGTGGAGCAGCCAGAAGTGGGTGGTTGGCCCTGGGCACCCCACACTGCCCAGAATCTGGGAGCAGGGTGCACATGTGCTGGCTGCTGGGTGCCCAGGAGAGAATGAGCCCTGAAGGCCGGTGCCTGAAGGTCAGGGAGCGCTGTGCAGGGTGTGGTAGCACACACACTGCTGTTTCAGAAGCAGTGCTTGGAGACATCATTCCTGCACCAGTGCTTCCCCTCTGTGCTTGGTTGAGGAACTGGGACGGAGCAGCATGTCTGCCCTGCCATCTCCCAGCTGTTGACTCAGGTCGTGAAAGGTCTAGTGGCTGTGCACATGACAGGCCGGGCCCAGGCCAGGCTCTGCTCTGACGCCTGCACCTGCTGCTCAGTCTTGGAGTTGGCTCACACCGTCTGCCTCTGGCTCAGTGGGTCCACAAGAGACACCTGCTGGTTCCCAGTGTGGGCCGGTGTCAGAGGGTGACCTCCCAGCAGAGGAGCCTTGGAAAGGCGCAAAGCCAGACTGCAGCATCTTCTTCCACTGCAGTGATGACAGCAGAGCCCTAGAGCTGGGCAGACCCCACTCCTGGGGAGCTGCCAGGCAGCTCTGTGGAAGGAGCACGTGGGGCAGAAAGCACTTCCTGAAGGCCTTGGCCACGTGAGCGTTGTCGGAAGATGGTGGAGTGGAAAACTGCGCGGAAACTTGTAGAGAAGAGTGTTGATTCTGGGTCCTCCGGCAGACACCCCATTCCCCCTTCAGTGTTCCCTAAGTGCCTACAGCTTCACACCATCTGGCCATGGGCCTTGGGACCCCGGAGGGAAACGGCCAAACGTGAGCTGACCTGTCCACCGAGCCCACAGACTTGAACACCTGCAGATTATTGGCCAGAGCAGAACTGAAAACATCTGAATGGGTTTTCAAATAAACAGTAACTAAAGTAGGCACTTAAAGTGTTAAGTTTCAAGTTTCTGAAAAACATGCCTGTGCGGAATCCTGATGTCTGGTGCAGGGTGAAGGCAGCGCTGTGGGGATCTGGTGGTAGTCCAAGTGGGGTTCAGGAGGGAAACCAAATCTTTTGTCTGCTGGATGTCTTGTGAGTGGATTTAGTGATGAGTATTTAGGTACTTAGGTACTTGGTTTTCTATTCTGAGTGCTTGACATGCATGAACCCAGTCCCCAGTATTACCCCCATAGTGTGGTGCATCACTCACATGTTACCAGTCAGGAAACTGAGGCAGAGAGCAGGAGACACCTGGACTGGCCCAAACTGCAGGCCCAGAGGGGACTGCCACAGGCCACCCCAGTGAGGTTGTCTGTCCTGTGAGCAGCGGGGTCCAGAACTCACGCTGATGGTACTTGTGCTCCAGGGGCACGCTGGAGTTGTTAGCTGGGTGAACTCGTGTGGTTTTATATTGAGTAGGGCTCTTATTTTGAATTTGATGAAGTTGAATTTGATTATGTTGGGATAAGATTTTATTAGATACTATTTTTGTATGTCTAAACTTATAAATGTATATAGCTTTTATAATCTTTATCTAATGATAAAGTATTTATATATACAAAAATAATTAAAAAAAAAAGACAAAGTGAGCAAACTCCCCCTCCCCTGCCCCTTGGACCGATGTCTAGGTAACATTTTGGATTATTTCCCGTTGTGTCGTGTTGTGTAGTTCTGTAGACACCCTTGAGATCATCTCTATACAATATTTTCCCTGTGATTTTCATTTAACCTTGTGGTACATTATTTCCATGTTCTTTGTTATTATGCCTAATGCTACATAACGGGGGAGTTTTTATTTTCAAATCAAATGTTAGGCATTGGTTTTGTTTGTTTCTATGCCAAAGGATTTGGGAGCGGCCTCTTGTGGGACATGGTGAGTTCAGAGACTACCTAGCACACACTGGATAATCAGAGTGACTTACTCCAGCATCTGTGTGCAAATTTAGTTACACTGAAGAGAAATCTCTTCATTTGGTTCATTGCAGGTGAGAGGCCAGTCCTTTAAATTTCTTTTTCATCAATTCTCTCTTTCTTACCTCTGCTCTATAGTAAAAGAGTTGGTAGAAGAATAGAAAGACATTGTGTCATTCAGAAAAGTTTAGTTAATTGATTTCATATTCTGATTTTGTAGCAGTCTGGTTCTTACCCACATTTCGGTCTCTTTCTCCTGGAGAAGCACACGCAGCATTGTGTGGGCTGAGCTAGCGCTCCCGCTTGCACAACGGCCCGGGAGGTAATAGCTGATGACAGGTCCTCTGTTGCAGCCTCTGGTTTGTGTGCTGTGCAGTGGGGTGGAGGTTTCCTGAAAGACACTGGGAGCCCTTGCGCCGCATGTGTCTGGGTCTGAGTCCATGACAGACACCCGCTGGTGGGGTGGGGCTTGTCCGCCAGTCCTGTGGTCCCCTGTGTCCTGGAGTGAGACTCTGGGGATTGCAGGCCCTGCTAGTACCTTCAGCCCCTTCTCTGCGCTCAGTTCTTGTACTGGCCTGTCCCTCCTGTACGCGGCACGTGTGGGCAGGGCCCAGCAGGGCTCCCCAGCAGCCCGGAGTCCACGCTTGGAGGCAGGCAGGGCACATCCCCTAGCCGGGGAGCACTGGGAGCCTCTGTGGAGAGAAGTATTTGTTTGCAAGGAATAACTGCGTTTTCTTAACAGACACTCTGAGGTTGGGCCAGCATTGATGGAACTCTGATTATCTATTAAAATATATTCATGGAACTGGAAATACCGGGGCACAGGAGGGAGAGTGTTAGTGAGGGAGGAGCGATTGTCCTGCCACGCAGCCACGGCTGTGCCACGCCGTGTTGCTGTGCTCCTCCTCACAGTGAGGCCGAGGGCAGCTGGCCGCCCAGAGTGACTCATCAGCCCTCGCTCTTGTCTGGGTCCCCGGGCAGACAGGGCTGTAACAGGCAGTGTGAAAGGCGTCGCCCCACTGTGTGGGAAGTCGGGTACCAGCGCACTCAGCATGTGGCTGTCCCAGAGCCAGAGGGGCTGGGCTCCTCCTCCTGCGTTCTGGCTGCACTGTCTCGGGTCGCCAAGCTCGCCCTGGTATCCAGCCCACACCCAGACCTGGGCTTCTCAAAGCCTGTCTGCCATTAGACCTCGGAGCAGAGGACACGTGCGGTGGCATCACCACGTGTGAGAAGAACAAACCCACAGCTTTCCTGTGGGCTGAGCACTCCCAGAGCATGTGACCCATGTGACCTCCAGGGCATACATCCCCATGGCACCTCATAGCTGGGAGCCCAAAGCCACTGAGGCCCAGAGACCCCAGAGCACTCGGCAAGGCCCAGATGGAGCAAGACACACAAGACTCGGGCCTGCTTCCCTGTCGTGAGGAGGGTGGGGACAGTGGTCACCACTGGGCCGTGGAACATGCCCCGCCCGGCCCCAACCCCCTGCAGGAGCACGTGGAGGGCACCCCCACCCCGGGCAGCAGGAGAACTTGGGAGATATCAGGAGTGCACGCCACTTAATCTGAAATACTTTGATGACTCTGGAAGGCGCAGTGATTTAATTTCATATATAATTGCATAAGGTCCCATAAATTACGTTTTCTAAAATACCTGTGACACTGAGCTGCACAATGAGCAGATAAAACTGACTTGTTCCCTGACAAATGAAGACCTAAGGCCTTGCAGCGCGGGAGCGGCAGGAGGCCGACACTGTCTGGGGCTCTCACACTCCACCCCGCTGACTTACCTCCTGGGCTAAAAGTTTTAAAAACACACGGGCAGCAAAGCCCCAGCTGAACCTGCAAGGCTGTGGATGGCCCAGCTGACTGTCTTCTTGGAAGCCACTTGAAGCCTGGCGCATACAGATGCTGCCTTAGGGTGCAGTTTTTATTATGCATTCCAAGAGTTTGGCCGAAGAGGCTCTTGGGTTTAGATGGTTTAGATGTTAGGATTTATAAAACAAACCGAGCAGTATACAATGAGCAGTATTTTTCTTTTTTTAAGACAGGGTCTCACTTTGTGGCTCAGGCTGGCCTTGAACTCACAAAGATACTCCTGCCTCAGCCTCCCGACTGCTGGAATTACAGGCATGTGTCACCAAAGCCAGCTTCTACAAACAGTATTACATAAAATCATAAGAATGTAGAAGGCCAGGCTAAGATGTGAAAGTAAAGGTCACTGGTAATTTTGGCATTGGGGTTTTTAATTAGTTTCTCCTGTAACCAGTGTCAGTGACTAAAAGCAGGTTGACTTGCTGGATTATTTTCCCTGCAGATCCATCAGGCGCTGCTCTGAGGAGTGGTTGGCAGAGGTGGCTTAGTCCCCCTGCAGTGAGGTGGCAGTAGCTGGGTCCCCTCGTCTCTCTGCCATCTTACATGCTGGCTGGGCCTCATGAATCCGAAGGCCAACTGCCAGGCTTTTGACCTTGCAATATCTCTCCCATGACCCTGCCTCAGTTTCCTTCTCTGTGACATAAGCTTGACAGCTCCTCCTCAGAAGGCCCTTGGGAAGCCGCTGGCCGGGGAACAGGTAGTGCTAGGACCGTCCCCTGTGCGGCTGGAGGCCTGTCTCTCTCGAGTTTCTGCTGCTTCTGCCACTGGGTTCCTTGCTCTGGGAGATGCTCCCTGGGCGTCTGGGGCAATTTCCACTCCTGCTAGCTTGAGGCTCAGGAAGAGCAGAACTCCCGGCCCCTTTCCTGTGTGTCCCACTGTGGCCCATGTGTGCGTGTGTGCCTGGCCTTCTGTCCTGGCCTCAGTGTTCGTGTGGCCTGAGAGGAAGGACCACGCTGGCCCGGCCATGGCAGTGTAACAGAAAGCGGTGACGGGACCCAGCAGGCAGGGTCCCCTGTGGGTACAGCGAGCGGCTCATGGCCCCTCCTCTTTCGGGCCCTGTCCCCCATTTCTCCTTTTTCATGGTGTGAAGGCTTCCTGTCTCTTTCCTTTTTCTGAGTGAAGGTCTATTCTTAACAACCTGAACACGAACACCCCGTGGGAGAGCAGCCTCCCAAGTGGCCTCTGCTGCCAGAGCGTCGCTGTGTGGTCCCATGTCTCGGTGTGTGTTTATGTTAATATTAGAATCACCACCCAGAAGCTAATAATACTCCAGGAAAAGTATAATTATGCAGGTAAATCTATCAAAAATTGCATGGTACACCTCCAAGTCAAATATAATTATTAGCGGAGAGCCTTCTATTTGATAATTATCCATTCATAGAATTGTACATAAACTAGTGTTTTCAAACGTGTATTTTTAAAATTTCATTTCCCATAAAATAAGTCCACTAGATTTTAGACAAAATAACCCACTCTGGTATCACAGAGCCACACCTACGTGGCAGCAACCGGAACACTAAAATAGAGTGTAGCGCTGTGTCTGCCGACCGCGACCACCTGGTTGCCTCAGGCCTGGTGCCCACCGCCCGCTGGGCTCCTGGTTTCTATTTTTACTCCCCACGTGCCCAGCTCCGCCCAGCCTGTGCTGGATAGCTACCTCTCTGCCACGCTGTTCCAGCGGCCTGGGGCTGGCGGTGCTGAGGTCACCTTGAAGGGCCAGGCAGGTCCCTGGGGAGGGGAGGGCTGGACCAGGCAGGTCTAAAGGGTGTAATGGCTCCAGTCTGACAGGAGGCCTGAGGCCGAGGGCCGGGAGGGCTTCCTCCGCCTTCTAGTCCAGCACTTGTAGCTGCCTGTGAGGCTGGGGAAGGAGCCTGCGTGTCACCTGAGTGTGAGTCCTGTCACGTTCACTGGCCTGCAGTGTTGGCATCAGAGGTCTGTCACCATAATGCTGTTTCCTGTCTCAGTAAGGCCAGTGATGGCAAAGCTTGTGGAGCTTTCAGTGATACAGGTGGCACGTGTGCCGTGGTTTGCCATGATTGTGTTTATCACTTGGCATCCACCTCAGTGGCTTTTGTGTACAGCCGCTGTGTTCCCTGTCGAGGTCGCCAGGAGTGATGATGCTGTCTGACCATTCTGGGGTCGAACCCAGGGCTTCTCTTGGGAGCACACACTTTTAGCTGGCTCCAGGCCTGGGTTCTGCTATTTCCCATGTGTCCTGTGGCCCAGCTGTGGCTGGTGGCCCCTGCAGGGCGGGCCCTGAACTGGCACTGATGTGTCCCTCAGGAGCAGTCAAGTGGAGCTGGCCCCCTCTCATGGCTCACTGGGTACATTTTTAGGGCTTTTCTGTTTGAGTTCTTTTGCTTTGGGGTGGTGTTCAGAGCCACGAGTTGTGTCCCAGCGTCCTGCAGGCTGAGGCCACTGGCCAGATCTGCTGGGACAGACATCACTGTGCAAATAGGATGGTGTGCTGAGAGATGGCACTGGCCCTTCCCTTGGGCTCTCATGGTGTGGGAGGTGAGGGTCAGCCCTGTGCCCTATGCTGTGAGCCGCTGAGTCACAGAGCATTATCAGAAGGAGTGACCCAGCCATTCTGCATCCAGGTATAAACCCAAAAGGGTCGATTTGCACACTTGTGTTCACATAAGCCTGGCTCACACCCATCTGGCTCATACCAGTCACGTGGTTCAAATAACCCAGATTTTGTAGATAGATTCGCCGACATGTAGCATGAAGCACACACTTCTTAAGAATATTACTCAGCTTGAAAAGGAGGCAGCAGGCACTGATGTGGGCCCCAGGGTGAACTGCAGGCCTGGGCGGCCCTAGGGTTTTCTTTTTCTTTTCTTTTTTTTAATCTCTCTGTTTGTTTTTGAGATAGCCTAAATTTTGAACTTGTGGCAATCCTCCTGCCTCAGCCTTGAATGCTGGGATTACAGGCATGCAAGCCATGCCTGGCTGAGCCTCGGTTTTTTTTTGTGTGCAGAACTGGGGGCTCAGAGCCTGTGAGCCCACCCCTGTGCTGCTTAGACAGCAAGGCAACACTTTAAACCCCAGGAAGGCCACAAGACAGGCATGTAAACTCAAGTTATTTGAAAACGTTTTCTCCCAGTTTGGCTGACTGATGACCCAGCAGCAGGGTCCAAGCTGCTGACAGAAGGGCCTTGTCGGGAAGGGCGGCCGGGGCCCTGGCTGCCCCTGTGTGTCGGGGTGGGGGGCACAGCTCCTGCTCAGCCCTGGCTCCTGTCTGAGGAGGTTGCAGCCTCTCCCTCACCTGCCAGGCTCCACCTGCCCTGCCTCCATTGCAGGCCCTGTTCCGCCCCTCCACACAGAGGGCCTCAGTTTCCACCGCTTGTCCCTGGGGCAGTGCATGTCTTTCTCCTTCTGGGTATTCCTTCTCTGAGCACTGAGGAGGATCAGTTCACAGCAGGTGTGGCTCGTGTGTGACAAGGACCATATGCACACAGGGCCCGGGGGAAGAAACCCACAGTGGAATGGGTGGCCCGACCAGATGATCCTTTGGGGTGCTTGGCCTTCCGGAACAGGCCCTGCCAGGTAGCTGGCTAGCTGAGACCACATGGTCTTCCTGCTTCAGGCTCCTAATGCTGGCCCTTTCTGGGCTCCATTCCTCTGCATCTGCAGGGTGCTCATGTCCTCTGTCCCTGCGCTCTGCCTCAGTCCCCTCCTGTCTGATCTGTTGGCATCTGCAGCCTGCCCCCGAGTGAGCTGAAAATCCTGTGCTCCATTGCCAGCGCAGCCTGCAGCCGGTTTATGTTTCCTCGTGGCTCTGGTTTCTTTGTCTCTGACCCTGCAATGTGGCGCCAGTTCGTGTTGGTGCCGGTTCATCTGCCCATCTGTAGCCATGCCGTACTTCTGTGGTGCCAGGCCAGGCCTGTGCTGCCCCCTGACCTCCCACCACTGCCTCATGCTGGGCTGTGTCCCCATGGGCTTCTGGTCCATCTGGCTGTGGCCATCAGGCACGATGCCCCCATTCCCTTGCGTGGTGACATTGTGTGCACCTGTGACCCTCCCCAGCCCTGTTTCACCTGTGAACAACACAGCCTCTGGCTCCTAGCTCCAGGGTAGGAAGATCTCCCTTGCCCTAGTGTAGCACTCCAGGTAGGGTAGAGTTTGCCAGAAACAGCTGTGAAAAAATGTGTCCCTAAGCCGGAAGGAGCGTGTGGGGTGCCTACACCACCCACCTCCCCTCTCACCTTGGTCTGAATGTCACTGTGAACAGGACAGCACGGGGGTTGTGGTGTGTGCGTCACATGGTGGGGTAGTGGTGGCCCAGGCCCACTGACCTGGGAGGGAGCAGGGTCAAGAAGCCTGCCAGGACAGGGGAGGGGGGCTTCCTAGAGAGGGACGGAGCCAGCGGGGATATAGCGCTAGACAGGTGGCTCAAGGTTAGTAACTGCCTTTGGACTTCTTTGATTAAAGAAAGACCCTCCAGGCATCTCTGATCACTGTTGGAGCTTTAGAAAGAAGAAGCAAAAGGACTTAAAAAACAGGCCTTTCAGTTTTGTGTTTACAAAGGTGGCCAGGCCCTGCATGTTGCTTCTGTTCTGCTGTGACACATCATTAGCCGGGTGGGGAGAATTCATCTCGGGCTCTGACACGTCCCGCTGCCTGCCGCCCGCTGGCCCGTGTGTGTGTATGTGCGCGCGCGCGCGGTGTGTGGCCTTGAGGAGCTGAGGAGCGGTGGCTGTCCGGGACCAGCTTCCCCCTTGGAGCTGCAGCCTCCCCTGCTCCCCTTGCTGTGCTTGGTGGGACTGGGATTCCCAGGCTTCTCGGCAGAGGCAGGGCAGGCAGGCAGTGCTGACGGCACTCCACGCCGGCTGAGGAGGGCCCGGGGCAGCATCCTGATTATGTGGACTTCCTGGCCCAGGTGCGGTGGGCAGTAGATCAGTTTGATTCAGTTCTACAAAAGCCCTCGGCCCAGTACACAGTGCCCAGCTTCCAGGGTGGCCATGTGTTTCAGTGGGGCCGAACTTGGCCCCCTCAGATGTCTTTAAAGGCGTCTCAGCGCCCGGGATTCAGTCTGGCTGACAGTGTCCTCACGGGTTAGAGTTCAGGGCTCTGGGAAGCTCTGGGCAGCAGCAGGAGGACACTGCTCACAGACTGTTCAATAAAGGCTTTCTCCATCCCTCCAAGAGCTGAACTGCTGAGCTCACAGCTGAGGAGGGTAGTGTGCAGCCTTGGGTGGTTACTAATAGCTTTGGCCAGCAGAGAATCTGGGGTGCAGGAGCAGAGCCTGGCTGGCAGCCCCACTTCCCTGCCTTTGCATCCTGCGGACTCACAGTTGCGTCCAGACACAGCAGCAGGCTCCTTCCCTTGTGAAGGTGAGCTTGAGCCAGCCTTGCACCTGCCGCAGGAAGGGCTCCTGGCTGTGAGCATACCACGCGTGGCCACAGCCACGCCCGCCACAGGCCTGCTGTGCAGCAGCTCGGGCGTTAGGACACCCACCGCGAGAGGAATCTTGGCTGGATTTTTCTTTTCTTTTTTGATACTGGGGATTGAACTCATGACATCATGTTTGCCAGGCAGGTGCTTGTGCTTCTGAGCTAAACCCTGGCCCAATTTTTCTTTTCTTTTTTTGGGGGGGTGGTTTTTTTTGAGACAAAGTCTCACTATGCAGTTCAGGCTGGCCTTCAACTCACTTTGTAGCCCAGGCTGGTCCCAAATTCACAGTGACCCTCCTTCCTCAGCCTGCCGAGTGCTGAAATTACAGGCGTGTGCACCACCACATCCGGCTTTGGCTGGACTTTTCTTCGAGGGAGGAATTGAAGATACAGTGTTGGTAGAGTTGGGGGACATAGATTAATTTAGCTATGATAGATGCACTAATTGGCCACTTTGTCCCCAGCGCAGGCCACACCTCCGGCTCGGGCTTGGGCTGAGGCCCTTGGCTGACAGCAGGTGCTGCCCCTGGAATGTGGGTGCCCCGGGCCCCAGATCAGCTTCCTGACCTCCTCTCTGGTTCCTGTGTTAGGGCTGCAGATGCGCTGCAGATGCGCTCACCCCTAAGGCCCCTGGTGAGGCGCACTGGCAGGGCATGGGGGAGAGGAAGCGGCTGAGGTGGACTCTTTGGGTCCTGAAGTGCCTTGAAGGTCCTTTCCCCTGCGAGCCAGGTGCCCCTCCCCTCCCCGAGGGCTTTAGCAGCTCTGCTGGGCCTGAGTTTTGCTGGGATCAGAGAGGAACTCAGCTCTCATCTTCTGCTCCCCGGCTCGTCTGCATCTGAGATGTTTGGAATGTGTGGTAGACGCCATCCCAGAGGCTGCTTCTGTTACAGTGTGGACGGCCGCAGGGGTCTCAGGTTGGAGTCCCCTCTTTTGCCCATTGCACTGTGTCATCCTGTATCCTGTGCTTTCCAGGTATCCCTGACCTCTGAGCAGGTTCTTCATTCTCTTGATCTTTTTTGGGGGGGTGGGTTGAGAGAGAGCCTTATAGTCAGGCTGGCCTTGAACTCATGGTGTCCCTCCTGCCTCAGCCTCCTGAGTGCTGGGATCATAGGCATGTGCTGCCACACCTAGCAAGAAATGCATTAATTCCTTTTTAGCAGACACTCACATTAGTGACCTGTGTGAAGCCACTGGAGTACAATTGACATTTTGTTTTTGTTTGCTTTTTTATATGAATTTAAGAAGATCAAAATTTATAGATACACGCGTATGCCATTTTAAAGTATGTGTTGAATGTATTCCTTGTTTTTTAATTTTACTTTACCTAGTCAAGTATTTTAGCCCAGTGTGGTGACTTTTTTTTTTTTTTTTTTGGCACCAGGGATCAAACTCTGGACCTCATGCTTGCTAGGCAGGTGCTTATGCTGCTGAGCTAAATCCCCTGCCCCTGGTGACTTTGAGTGTAAATCATATTGCCAGTTGATGTTTGACCCATTCTGTAAGCGTCTTTGTTGAATGCTTGGTGAGGTGTTGGGTGGGTGGGGGACCCAGGCCACCCTGCCGTGGAGACAGATTTCCCAAGCAGAACACCTGCTGCAATTGGCCACCAAGGTCCTCAAAGGAGTTCATGGAGGTGCCCGCCTGCTGTCCTGGTGAGAGGACCTGGTCGTCCTTTGGGGTTATACTTGTACACTGGACTTTTTTAAACCCGGCACTTTGGGCTGGCAGGCATGGGCCTTCTGTTTCCCGTGGTTTCCTACTGCCCTCCACTGTCCCTCTGCAGGCCTCCGGTGCTCTTGCAGCGAGAGGCCCACCCTTGTTGGTAGTTCACTACTCTGTGGCTTTATTTTCTCTGTTACTTTCAGGACTTTCTTTATTATTGTTCTAGCATTTCTGGCTTGAAGTTTCTTTTCTTCTGCAGAGAAAATGCAACCAGGGGTAGCGGGGTTGTCTGCCATGTCCTTGTGGTTCTGCTCTGCTGTCCTCTTCTGTGAGCAGCGGTCCTGTCTTCTCCCAGGTCCTCATCTGCTCTAACGTCCCAGAAACCTTGTCAGGGTACCAGGTTCCCCGGCGTCGGATGTCCTGGCCCGGGAGCTCTTTGGTGAGATCACAGCATCCTCTAGTCCCCTGTAGTTGTCTGCTCCACTTTGAAAGCGTGTCGCAGTCCCAGGAGTTCCGGCCCTGGAGGCTGCAGGTGGGGGTTCACCCCAGCCCGCTGGCTGCTGCGGAGACCTCTGTTTGCACACGGCTGTGTCTCTGCACAATGCCTGGAAGACAAGGGGAAACTCCTTCCTTGAGCACTGCCCTCGGCTGAGTGAACCCTGAGTCCTCTCAGTTTTCATGGTGGCGCCATCATCTTCAGTCCCAAAATGTGCATGGCCTTAGAAGCACGTCGTCCAGCAGACATCAGTCGCAGGGACTCAAGTGCACACATGCTGACCCGTGACAGCTCAACCCAGGAGCAGCCTGTGTGTCCCTCGGCACATGGGTGGCTGGAGACAGGGCAGTGTTCGCTCCCTGCAGAGCACTGCTCTGCCAGAAGGAGAATGCACTTGAGTCACTCGTGAGAGCACCATGCCGGGGAGTCAGTCAGATGCATGCAGTGCCTCTCGTGGTCCAGAGTGTGAGTCACACAGAGAGCTACAGAGAAGATCGACCGAGGAACAGCGAGACGGCAAGGGACCTTGTGATGGAGGGAAAGGAGGGAAACCGTGCAGTGTGTGCGTTCCAGTTCCTGTGGGGACGCAGTCTGTGCACAGCACATGTGACTGCTGACACTTGGGCTCTGTGGCCCACAGGGTAGGAAATACGGCCTCAGCCCCCATCTGTCCGACACAACCCCACCTGCAGCCACTCCCATCTTCTTTAGCTGTGTGCTGTGTTCCTGCACCTCTCCCCTCCACAGGGACCACGCCAGTCACCCACGCCTCTCCCCTTCATGGGTACCATACCAGTCACCTCCAGGAGCTGGCATCTGGCCTGTCACATGCCTAGTACCACACACTCTGTAGCGGCATCTGTGGTATCCTCTGGGGGTACAGCTGCTGCTCTCGGAGCATGGGACTCCCAGGGGCTCTGTGGCCTGTGTGCTGTTCAGTGTGTGCCCAGCCCAGAGGGTTGCACTTCTGGGTTCGCCACCAAGGATGGCGCGTGTGATGGTGAAATGTCATTAGCGTGCAGGGTTGAACTGAACAGACTTAGAAATGTGTGAGAACTGTGGGCCTTAGTCCTGACACCAGAGGGTTTCTCTGTGTTTACATTTGCACTTCCTGCCTTGTTAGTGGGTTCATTATAAAGACTTGGCCTGGCTTTTATTTGTGCTATGCAGAGAATAATAATAGCACTTGTTTTGAACCATACCATATTCATATAATGAGAGCATCCCTAAAACTTTCAGTTTCCATATAAGAATAGACTTGATAGGATTTGGTCTCAAGTGCTCCCCCTTTTCCCTTTTAAAGAAATACATATATATATATATATATATATATATATATATATATATATAATTTCCAAAAATAAGCGTGTGGAGTTTTCTTTCTTTACTGTGAATAACTGTGCTGAAGGACTTCGAGGACGTGTTCTAAATTTGCAGTTGTATGTGTGAAGGTTCAGGGAACACTTTTGAGGAAACCACTCTCCTTCCTCCTGCATTGCAGCAGTGACAGGGGTGCTGTTCCCTCCTCCCCGCGGCTGTCCAGGCTGAGTCTGCAGACACAGCTGTGCTGGTGTCTGGAGCTGCAGCCTGGCCCCTGTCGCAGAGCCTGGACCCTGGCTTTCGTGGGTTCTTCCTGGGATGTTACTTTCTCTGGTCCCTGAGCCTCAGGGTCCTGGTCCTGGGCTCCTGCTGTGCCCATGGAGTCTGTGTCATGCAGGGCCCTTGCTGAGGCACTTGGCTGAGGGACAGCCTGCTGGTGGCCCAGAACAGATTGTCACCATGTAAATGTGGAGTCAGGGGACAGAATTTTCCAGGCTCACCCCACCGTGTCAGCCAGGGACGTTTCAGGTCGGTTGTTTGCCTCTCCTGGTGCAGCACGCTGGTCACAGCTGAACTGGGACAACCCCAGGCTGGTACATTCTGTGGTCTCCTCTGTGCCAGCCCGCCGGGAGCCTGCGCACCATAATTGCTCCCTCCCGGCGCAGGAGCGCCCAGGGAAATCTCCGTCTGCAGGCACCCAAGAGTCCCGCTGCCCCTGGCTTGGTTCTGTCGCCTGCATTCAGGCCCTGCAGTGTGGAGATTTGGGTCTGGGGATGGTTGTGACAATCTGAGGGCTCTGCGGCAGGGACCCTCAGGGAAGGGGTGGAGGTGTCCAGAGCTCTCCTTGGTGGCCGCCACATTCTGGGAGCCAAACCAGAACACCAGGTTCCTTTCCAGACATCACTGCCAGTCTGGGGTGTGTGTGACTTCACAGTTTGTGGAAAGTGGGGTTCTAGTTGCGGTGTCGCGGGTGGCTGTAAAGACAGTGCTTACGAGTGGCCTTCCTGGTGGTCAGCGACCTCATAGTTGCTTCTCCCCGCCCGTGTGCCATTAAGGGACCCTTCTGACATCATGGTACACTCTCCTTTCCTCGCCTTGGTCTGCACTTAGTACCTAGGTCTGCGCCTGGTATCTTGGTCTGTGCTTCCTTGGGTGTTTTTTTACACTTTCTCATCAGAATCCACTGTTTTAATTGAGGGAAGTGACCATCACTGAGTGTTAATGGTGACAGTGCTTGGAGATGTCCTGTGTCACTCCTGTGTCAGCCTATGAAAGGAGGCCAGCTGTCTTTCCCCTGTCTGTCACCTTTGGTCCTGGAGGGATGTCCTCTGCCATGGTCATTGCAGGGCTTCCCGCTCTGCTGCCCACTCTGGTGTTAGAGACCGTGTGTCCCCTTGTGCCCCTGCCTCCCCGCCCTTCCCAGGACAGTGACCACAGCCCCTGCTGCTGGACAGGCACTCTCCTGGTCCCCTGTGACCCTAGCATTGCAGAGGCCATGGCGCCCATGTCATAGCTAATCTCTGCTGGGATTTCTGCTCAGCCACGTTGACCTCAGCGATTTCTTAATTTTGCCTTTTAGTCAATAACAAAACTTCACATTGCCAGATAATGATCTTTAAATTGGAGTTTCTTCTGAAGTTTCCTTCATGTGAATTGGTGCATAGCTCTACTCACAGGGGACTGGAGTGGCCAGCGGTGTCACACCCAGACCCTCAGCTGGCCCTGGAGATGAAGCAACGATCACTCTGTCACACAGTCCAGGCTGTTTCTTGCCTTTGCAGTTTCCAGATGCAGTTAGAACCCTTCTTGTCCCCTCTGCCTCGGTACCCTCCCTCCTCACAGGGACTGAACTGTCTTATTTTTAATTTAATATTATTAACTTTTGTCACAGTGTGGATTTTTCAGGCTTCCTAGTGGTTGATGGTATTTGCCATGATTTACTTAACCATAGTATTTTGGGGCATTTAGATTATTTAGTGACTTTTTAAAAAAATAAGTAACATAGTTTTGAGGGGGCAGTGTTAGTCTGAACCCAGAGTCTTTGCACTGAGCTATATCCCCAGCCCTTTTTATTTATTTATTTTGTGAGACAGGGTCCTGCTAAGTTTTGTGGGTAGGACTTGAACTTTTGATCTTCCTGCCTCAGCTTCTCAAGTGTTGGGATTACAGGTGTGTGCCACCATGTCCAGCTGTAGATAGCATTTTAATAAACATTCTTGTGTGTATTAGATGTTGTTCTGTTTTTGATTAATTAACTGAAGTAATGGATGATAAATTTTAAGTCTGGGTTCTATTCCTAGTTGACATGGGTTTAGTTTCATTGCCTTTAAGGTGTCACATGTAAAATGTCAGATTTTAAATTTAATTTATAGTTTTCTTGTGATTAGTTATTCTAGAGTTGGAAAGTATACAGTGCACTAGAATCTGAGTGGTGAAGACTTTTACTGTCCAGATTTGAAGATCCAGCTCAGGACTCTGCTGCCTCCTTGAAATCAGAAGACTTCTCTGGTGGCAGCACTGCCAGTCAGTGTTGGGGGACACTGTGCTCCCTGGAGAGCACCAGGACTGCACCTGGGTAGCTCAAAGAGTGGACATCAGGCGAGCAGTCTGGCATCCTGTTTCTGCTGGGAATAGGACCCCATGTCATTCTGATTCCGTGTCCCCAAACAGTGGTACCAGTGCTCCACTGAGGCCCTCAGAGCTTGGTTAGTTCCCTGGCCTGCAGTGCCATAATGCTCAGAACTCCTGAGCTGGCACCTGAGTGCCAGTTGAGCAGGAGACAAGGTGGAGCCAGACCTCCTTGGCTCCTGCTACAGAGCCTGGCACTGTCACTCTGCCCTGTCCCCCTCGCCCTGCCCCTGCCCATTTGTACCCTGCCATTTGCTGTCCCTACAGCCACCTTGGATCACACCCTGTCCAGCTCTGCCTGGCAGCAGGGCAGGTTCCTTCCTATCCCATGGCCTGTTTCCTGCCCACCCATTGATTTTTCTCCTGGTGCCACAGGTTTCTGTGTCTGACCTTGCTGCCTCTTTAGTGACGTCCTACTTGTGGGTTGGGTTTGGTGGACCCTGTGTGTAGGTGCCAGGTCTGTTCTGCAGGCAACCTGTGCCCCAGTGCCCGCAGAACATCCCCAGGTGTCAGTGGCAAAGGGAGGGGCCAGATGAGTGATGCACTCGGAGGAGAACAGTTATCATCAGCACTGCACAGCATCTTATGTTCAGAAGAGTCCTATGGCATTTGGAGTCCAAAGAACATGACCAGCTCAGTCACTGAATGAGACCCAATCCCGGGGCTGCCTCTTGCCTGTCAGATGTATTAGTTTTAATTCTTAGTGACCCATTTATTAAATGAAACCATCTGGGATTAAGCAGTTATTAAAGACTGGTTTTGATCTCAAGTGCTTATCTTGGGTACTTAAGATGGAAAGATTGAGGCAACATAACACAGGAGAAGTATTCACAATGTAGTGGGAAGAATGTGGGCTACATAGTTGTACAAATTGAGTTTAAATAGCAGTTATGGTGCTTGTTAGTTGTGTAATCTTGGGAAGCTGCTTAACCTTTTTGTCCCCTGGTGTTCTGGTCTACAAAACATGGTGATAACACTCACCGTGCTGGTTTGTTGTAGAGATTAGAGATAAAGTGTTAGATTCTAGCACAGTGCTTGCCACAGTTGGGACTCAGCATGTGTCGTGTTACGGCCCTGAGCCTGCAGCAGGGCGCTTCATCTCTCCTTCCACGTAAGGTGGATAAAATTCCCACTTCACAGGGCGACCTGTGGATTAGGTGATCTGGTGCAGGAGCTTACCGACAGCTGGCCCCAGGGGCTGCCTTCCTGGGGAATAGTAGATCCTTAGCAAATGAATCTGGGCAGTTAATGAAAGTGATCCCGTGGAACAGTTGGGACTCTGTGACATGGTGACGGTTTGGAGCCTTGAGGGTCCTTGTGTTGATTGGCCGGCTCTTTGGCAGAGGATGCAGTGGGGCAGTGAGGTGTTAAGGTGTCATGTAGTTTTCCACCTCTTGGCAGAGCCACAGTGCAGCGGGCAGCTCCCCTGGGCAGCAGGTGAGTGTGATGCCCTCTGTGGTCTGTGTGACTCAGTCATACAGCTGAGCCTACCCATCTCGAAACCCTGATACCAGGGCTGGCACCGGCCGGGTGACAGCTGTATAACCTTAGGCACCCAATTTGTGCCGAAAGGATTTTGGTGCAGGTGTGCAGCACATGACAAGAGCTTGTGTGTGCAGAGGCTTAGCAGGCATCTGGATTCACCCGCTTGCTGTGTACCCGGAAGTGACTGAATGGCCCCACTCACAAAGGTCCATATTTGTGTGTCTTCATCTGGTCACACAGGACTTTTTTTACCTTATGTATTATCTGCATCTTTAACTTTAGAAAGCCAAAGACTGGCTCTCCATTACCACGTCAGGGTCAGTTTTTTAAAGCTTTTAGGGACAGGACTTTTTTACCTTATGTGTTATCTGCACCTTTACCTTTAGAAGGCCAAATACTGGCTCTCCATTGCCACATCAAGGTCAGTTTATTAGATCTTTTACTTGGTTTTTAGGAGTCTCCCTTTCACGTTACAAAAACAGTGTTCTCCTTCTAGGCTTCAGAAAGGGAGTCAGTCACCTGAATTCATCATCATATTTCCTTACCCTAACGGCACAGCAGTGGCAGCTTGGCTTTGCTTTGCTGCCCAGATGTACAGAGAACCTGGAATCTGTGTCATCTCATTTGATGCCCTTGGTGACTGTCATTTCAGCTGGGAGGAGCACCAGTGAGGGGTGGTGCCTGGGTCCTCCCAGTGGGAAGGAAACACTTGGTGTTCTCCTCCACTCTCCCAGGTCTCAGGTGGGGCTCTGGAGACTGGGAGGGTTAGATTAGTGGGAGAATGAGAAGCAGAGTCTTGTGGACCCTGCTCTGGCTCCCTTGATTCAGGCGCCTCCAGCTTCAGATGGTACCCAGAGTGGCAGTTTTTGGGTGATACGTTTGCTGCCTGCCAGTGTCTCCCATCACACCCCAAGGTCTCTTCTCAAGTACCAGTGGTCACTCTCTCTCCCTTAGGTTAGGGACTTAGGTTGGAGGGTGCCACCTGGGGCCTAGGCCATGGCTCTAGGAAGCTGTCCCTTTGCGGATTTTGTGGATGATGGTTATGGTATTTCTCATCCACTTCCTGACACTCTGCTATGGCTCCATTGCCTCATAGAACAGTCAGAAGAGCCTCTTCTCCAAAACCATGGAGTATCCCATTTCTTTTTTAAAAATTGTATATTCACTTTTATTTTTCAATACACTTTTTATTTTGGAGTAACTTCAGACATCAGGAAAGCAGCAGACATAGCACAGGGTGCCAGCTTCCCCTGACATCAGCAGGGTGCCCAGCAGTGGACCATTTGCCTAAAGGAAGCCATCAGCACAGACACAGCAGAGACTCCCTCAGACTCGCTGAGGTTTTGTCCGTCAGCGTTCCTTGCTTCCCTGTCCTTGGTGGAACTCCGGCATCCTGTCAAGGTGTGGACTGTGCAGCTTCAAGAGCCGGAGTCGTGCTGTCTGTGACACCTTTTGCCCCATAGGATGCTGCTCAGCACCTTCTGGGTCTTTCTAAAGCAAGAGGACCCAGTTCTGCCATCATGGTATCTTTGGCAACTTCCGTCTCTACATCAGCTCTGTTTAAAAAATGACCCAATGTTTAAAAAAAAATGACCTTCCTACATTTATTATTCTTTTCAGAATATTGTGTGGCATGCACTGGTCACCTTCATTGTTATTTTTCAGACTTTCTATGTTGGAACTGAATGACTGTGATCAATTTCTAGGACATAAAGCTCCCTGCTATTTAAGTGATCCTGCAAAGAGCAGAATCACCAGGGTTGAGGTGAGCATTTTGGTGCCTAACCATACTGTTTCCCATTAGAAAGATCACAGGTTTAAAATTAAGATCGCAGGTTTAAAATTAATGATTAATCTTGGAGTCTGCTGGCAGCAGCCGTTTCCCAAACGCAGGGTATATATATTCCTTTTAGCATGTCTTCACAAACTATGAGAGCACAAAATTCAAAATAAAACCGATGTTAAAATATTCTATGGAGGACTGTGGAGGTCTGTCAAAGATGCAAGGCTTATTTTCAGCATTTGTGATCTCTGTCGCCTCCTCTTCCTGCCACCTTTTATTCCCTTACCTCTATTGTTCCGGTAACACACCATTCAGGAAGATGGTCTGCACAGAAAGAGTGCGCATAATGGCAGGAAGGCATACGTCTGCATACGGACTCCTGTCTCTGCCTCTGAGAGTTTCTGTGTGCTCTGCCTCAAAACTCGGTTTAAAAATAAAAAAGATGAGGGCGGTAGCAATCTGCTGTATTTCACGCAGACAGGCCCAGCCCAGGGCACCTGCCAGCTGGTAACAGGGAGCCCGCCCTGGAGACGGCCTGCGCCTGCGCAGAGGTACCCCAGCCTGGGTTCCCGGCGGGCCATCGTGGAGTGGCGCGCGCGCTCCGGAAGTGAGGCGGTTTCCGCGTGCTGTGCGGCCGTTCCGGGGCGGCTCCTTGAGGACCCTGCGATGTCCAGGGGTGGACCTGACGGCCGCCGTGACCGCTCCCCCCCCCCCCCGGCGTTCCAAGGCTGAGACACTGTCGGCATCTTCATGAAACACGCCCGGCAGTGGGCCTCCCGCGTGCCGTGTGTAAGGACCGCCTGGGGAATTGAGTCTTCCTGAGTTGCGCAGCCGTCACAGTGCCCTGGGGGAAGCGTTAACTGTCTTCCAAAAAGAACACAGGCTGCAAGGGTGAAAATCACCAGCACCTTTCATGACTGGTGGAGCACACGTTATGGCAATATTTTGATGTTAATGATTGCATTTTGTGTGGACTGAAAGGTTTTTCTGAGTCAAGCAAAGACGTGGTTCAGAGAGCTGAAATTGGGGTCCTGACCTCGGGTTTGGGTGCCTGAAGAGGTCAGAAAGTCGTCTTTGTCGATTGTCTAAATCCTGGCAATGTTGAAATCGCTAGGTATGCGCTACGAGCACTATTGCGTGTGAAGTCAGTTTAGGACCAGATTGCTCCTTGTCCACGGAAGAAGAATGTTAGCCAGGAGGGAAGGAGCTGGCACTCCAAATGCCAAGTAGAACTTCACACAAGTTCCCAAGTGTGGAGTGGCTTGTGGGTGAATAAAGATCAGTCGAATTTTACTTTGGTTTGGCTTGTTTTGTTTTGTTTGTTTTGCGAGACAGGTTCCCCTTATGCACTTCAGGCAGGTCTTCAACTCACTGTGTAACCCAGGCTTTGAACCCATAGCAGTCCTCCTGCTTCAGCCTCCAAATGCTGGGATTGCAGGTGTGCATCACCATGCCCAGCAAGATCTGTTTACGTACAGACTTTATTTGGGTTTGTTGGCAGCATTGTTATGTGCACCACCTCAACCAAGACTTGCGGAGCTTTTGTTTCTTTAATTTGGCAGAATACAAATTAAATGCTGAAATTCTGTGTCACATAGATGCACTCGGCAGGGAAATTTGCCCTGGGTTTTGGGCCTGTGGTCCCGAAGCATACTCAGGTCTAGGTGTTATCATGTGAGCTGCTGCTTTAAGTGTCTGTGGGTCCCTGGTGATAGGTAGTCTGTGGTTGATGGTGATGGCTGTGGGATGGGACCAGGTGTGGAAGAATCACAGATGGGTAAGCCATTGTCTCTGGGCATTTTCCCTTAACATGACTTCAGCTGACAGAGTCATCCTGAAGCACTGGTTGGAACTGAGATGCGTTTACTCATAAATTTTCACGAGATAGGGAGAGTGTGGTCACTGCTTTCTCTTAGTGTGGCAGCATAGCAATGCCATGAAAAGCTAAGAGTAAATGCCCAGTTTTGAATAGATTATTATAAAGTGATTATGGTAAAACAGTGTCAAACGAGCAGAGGCACATGAAGGACCACAAATGCACTGTCCCATATCAAACAGAGGTAATCAGTATCCACATGGCATAAAGTCTCCTCCTGAATTACAGAAAGTGTGTGCTAAAATAACAACAAAAGCAAAACAGAACTGTGACAGTGACACAAAGGGAGATGAGGTAAAATACCACTCCATTTATTTTAAGGATGGTTGAATTAAAAAAAAAACCAAAAAACAAACAAACAAACAAACAGCAGTTCTTGGACTGCTTTGCAGCCTTCTCCCAAATAGAACACAGTAGAAATCTCCTTAATCCCTGTCTTCTCTTTTTTACTAGTTCTTGTGTTTTAAAGTCAGTCTTGTCAGGGCCTGAAAGTGCAGGGGAGATGGGCCATGCCTGTTGGTGGAGACGTGGGAGGACAAAGGGTAGGTCTGGGGTCTTTGAGCTATCTCACTCCAGGGCAGCCACAACCCCCTTGGTATAGGCAGTGGGTGCCGGTGAGGCCGGTGCCTGCTGTGGGTAAAAAGAGACCAGGGAAAGCTGGATGTCTGGTGTGCAGCAAAATGTTTCTCACATCAGTGGTTCCAGGAGGAGGTTGGCACCGTCCCAGTCCCAAAGGAGTGAGATGCCTCCATGCATGGTTTAGGCTGGTGCTGAGCCAGCCATGTGCTGGTCCACCCTCAGGAAAGGCACTCAGTGGTCAAGGCCTGTGAACCCTATATCCATTTAGTGCAGTGGAAATACAGTATTGGCCTGGGAATATCACACCGGCTCTAATAATCATAGCACTATTCTCACTAACCTAGAGGATCTCCAGGAAGGTGTCTTCAGAATGGTTTTAAGGCAGAGTGCACATTTATTCAGGTAGCCGCCCATTGTGAGTCTGCAGGCAACAGCTTTTGTTATTTTAGTAAGACGTGCAGTTGGTGGAATGATACTCAGTTTTTTTAAAAGCACTGATTGAGCCACGTTCCCTTTTTTGGTTGATATGAAAGCATTATATTGCTCCTCAACTGGCAGACCTTCAATTATCCTGAATTTAGAAGTTGTTTACTATACTTGAAAATTTAAAACAATGAGCCCTCCCCGAGAAACAAAAAGCTGGGTGCATGCCATTTTTTTAAAGTGGAATTTTAATGAAAGAAAAATCAATCCACCAATTCAATTGTTGTGTTTTATTTCCATGGTTCAGAAGGCTTCATGTGTCTCTTAAGTAACAGTGATCTGAGTCGCCATTTTGGGGCCTTAACCCATTTAGGCTCCTTTTACTCTAAGATATCTGGGCTGTAGGGGCTGTGGGGCCATTGATGCTTATAACCCACCCCTGGGCTTGGCGTGGATATCATTGGAGGATTGGGTTGAGAGGTGTCAGTCTCTGAGCTTTCTTGGAGCCTGCGTCAGCTGCGTGGACATCTCTGGTGTGACCTTCCTGCATTGGGAGCTCAGCTTTCTGCCTGCTGGGGTTGCAGGTTCTGGGCTGTTGCCTGGTGCAGAGCCCCAAGCAAACCAGAAGGGCAACCCATGGCCCACATCAGGGAGGCAGCACTTGGTCTCTGCTCTTCTTCCTCTCTTCTGCCTCTACCCCTGAACCTGTGCGCACTGCCGGGCACTTTGCTATTTAGAACAGGTACAGAGGGGCTTGGGACATTGGTGCTGTGTGGGCTGATACCTCTTTCTGGTCCACAGTAGATCACTCACCAGTGACATTTTAGGAGAGTCAAGGTTTTGCTTGAGGAAGACGATTTTCCTTTAAACACTTAGTAAAAATGCAGTGCTCACCTCGGATGCTAATTCACACTTTGTGAATGTCTTCATACGTTTAGGTAGTGCTTTGTGCTCATGGTTTCAGTTTTGTATCATAAGTACCAGTTTCGTATCATAAGTACCATCCTGTGAGTTGGGCAGGGGAGGTTTTTTGTTTTTAAGTCCTCATGTTGTAGAGGGAAAATAGAGGCCCAGAATGGTTCAGCAAGGGGTCCCCAGGTGCGGAGTGACAGCCAAGATAGAAGTCTGCCAGCCGCTGCTCCTCTTGTCATGTTGGCCTCTGAGGGTGGCATCTTCTTGTCACAGAGCTGCAGCCTGGGCTGCTGTAATGAGTTAGACCGATGTGAGGGACCTGCCTTTCCGGGGCTTATGTTCTCAACACAGTGACACTTTTTTGGCATTTATGTGAACCTGAGAATCCATTTTTCTCTGGATGTCACCCTTTCCAACATGACAGGTCCTTGCACTTGGAGGGAAAGCTGGCACAGCTGTGATGCCCCTCATGCCACTCGCTGCTTCTCCTGCTCCTGACTTCCCTTTTTCTCTCCAGCCAGCCCATTTAATAGTGGTGAGGTTTGAAACAAAGGAATCTTGGAATCCCAGTTTTTACTTCTCTTGAAGAGAATCAGTAGCTTGGTCTTCCCAGTGCTCCTGGTCCTTGTTTGTTTGTTTGTTTATTTATTTTTACCATACTTCCTGGGCAGCATGGGGTCTCCAGCTGCTCTGGATGTGACCCTGAGACCCATTGCCTTGGCTCACTACCCTGAACATCACGCTGCCCACGATACTGTAAATTCTCAGGAAAGGAAGGAAAAGGAATCCATTCTGGCCTCTGCTGTCTGAGATTGTCACCAGCTGTCTGGTCCTACTGCCATGGGACAACCTGAAATCAGGAGTGATCACCATCTCTCTCTCCCATGGTGACGTGTGACTGTTCTGACATGGCCGGCTGTGTAGATGTCATCACAGGTGTGCTGTGACTCTGACCACCTTTGACTCAGCACAGGAAGTGGGAGCCTGTGTGAGAGCACTTCCTGTATCCAGGGCCTTGGCGTCTTTCCCACCAGTGGAGTGGTGGTAGTGTATTTCAGGGTCTGGTTTGCAGCTTTTAAAGATGACATTTACAAAATGCAAATCCAGGAGCCATGGGAGTGTTTTTGAATGTAGGTCCCTAAACCCTGCAGACCACGTGCATTACTGGGCAAATGATAGAGTGGACGTGTTGTGTCTGGTAGATGCGGTATGAACAGTGTAGTGAAGTTATTAAAATATTCTGAAGGGAAAAGAAAAGAAAAATTATTCATGCCAAACATACTTGCGACTTTTACCAGTTACACATTTGCTTCTGTGGACATGCTACTGCCCTTAAGATGCGGCGTTGGGTAGCCCTAAATGATAGAGAACCAAGTGAGCCAAAGGTCCAGGTCCCCTGTCAGCTGGGAACGTGCCGTAGATCTGCCTTGCCTCTCCCAGGGCATCAGCTGGTGACAGAGGACCCGGAGCACCAATCCTTGGGAGGCATGGAAGAGAATCTTGTGATTTGCCGGGATGAGAGGGTGGGAAGCCACTGTGTCTGGAGGTCCCCAGGGGTGTCTTACCTGGAGGACACAGGGAAACTGTCTGAGTACGGTCTGTAGCCACCAGCAAGGCCACGAAGTGAGCTTTGAGCTCCCGGTGCCCGCGCACCTCTCTCTGCCAGGGCCCGGTGCGCAGGTGCACTGAGGGGGTGTGTCTGTTACCCCCACAGTGGGTGCTTTACTCCAGGCTTTTTCAGACAGTGACTCGGATGCAGGAAAACACAGGCCGGGTGAGGCTGGCTACCCAGTGGTGGAGGCGCAGAGCGGACCCCAGATAATCTCGCATGTCCCTCGCAACACCTTAGCTCTCATTGGTCGTCTTCCTCCATGTAATCGTTTTAAATGGTGCTATTGCGAAACAACTAACTAAATGCCAACCATATTCTTTGCATAGCCTGACCAATATTTTGGCTGTTTTTCAGTAGAATTGGAATTTTGAAAATTAAATAAAGGTTTCTAAAATACCAAGTTCAGAAAGTTTTATTTAATTTGTGAAATAATTCTCTCTCCTTCTCTCTCTCCCCTCTTCTCTTTCTCTCTCTGCAATAAGGTCTTTATTAATTTAGTCTAGTTACTTAGTGCTTATATTAAATAATCTAATAAAAGTCAGGGTTGTAACATAACATTTCCCAAATGTGAAGCAGCATCTATTACATGAGACAAAATCTTTATGCTGCAGAATGCAAAATCTATGTATAGAATTACAAGGCACCAAATGGCACTGTACATGTTTTTCAGTAGAATGTTTCTGTTTTTTAAAGGGCTCGTCAGCTCAAAAAGTTGGATTATAGCTGTGTATCACTATAGTTAATTCAGAGACTATTCTAAAACTAAATTTTAAATACTGATACTCATCTTGATGATAATTTTTCCAGAAAGGTACAGACATGATTTAAAACTAAGAGTCAGTGTTCTTAATAAGTTAAAAATCCCGTGGTTTGTGGTTGTCAATAATACCGGAATTGTTACAAGTAGAGCAGTTATGTGCAGCGGTGGGAAACAGTGCACCTGTGTGTGCTGATTTTTAGATGAATTTATACAACGATATAGCCTCAGCATCTATTCTGAATTGTTGAATTATTTTTGTCTGGAGTTTTCTTTTTGTCTTGTTATAAATACAGTATTAAGTACACTGTGGGCTTCAGACATGTATTATTAATATATAATGTTTCATTAATTTGTGTAAATTATAAAGGTCCTTGGATAAAGTTAAGCATCTAAAGAATGCTGTTTGCTTTTGCATTTACTCTTAATCCAAGACAAACCATTTGAAGCACACAGAGTACCTTTAAAATCTGAGGAGAGGGTCTTGGAGGGTCTGGTTTAGTGCAGGGGTACTGCCAGGCTCTGCATTAGAGAGAAAAATATATGCACTTCAGAAACCATTTTTGTTTTGCCTTCTTTTTCTTCTTTCCTCATTGACAAGTCATTCCCACCATGGGTTTAGCAATAATAACTACAATTTATGCCATTTGCTGCTGCAATTTGGTGATACACCACAGTCGGGCCACAGGTTAGAAACACAGGCTGAGTTATTCTGTACGGCTGGGTAGTGATTTCCCATGAACTGGCTTATGGGTAAATAATTCCATGTTCTTATTATATAGGACAGTTAGTTTTTAATTCCTTTAACAAAGCGTGATTCAATAACAGAAAATTATATGCTCTGGCATGGGGAAATGGCTGCTCGGAGGAGGGTAAACAGAGCAGTTGATGCCTGGGCCCTCCTTTTTCACAAGGAGCCTGACCAGCAGTTGGGAAACTGTGGAAATGACCCTGAGGATAGAAGCCCCAGGCCGAGTTGCTCCGAGGCTGGGGTTTTTATTGATGCTCTGTTCTGAGATCTTTTCCAGGGAGCTATGAAGTACATACATATGTGCCCCCCAGCCTTTTGATATCAAAGCTAATGCATCGTTTTTTTTTCTCCAGGCTGAGTCTTCACTTTGCTTTTAAAATTAATGTCAAAATGCACCTGGAATAAAGGAAAATTATCCGTCAAGTTGCATTATGCGAAGCTTGCTGCCGAGCCCGCGCTTGGTTGTGTTCGTCTGTCTCACAGATGGCTTTGTGGGCTCTCCCTGGTCGTGTGCACCTGTGTCATCCGTGCACAGCTCCTGCCTCTGCATGCTGGGAGGTCTGATCTCCAGCTTCACAGGGTCTGTGGCAGGCCTAGAGAAAGGAAATATTTCTAATATTTGATGTCTTAAGTGGTAAAAGCTCTCATCTTGATTTGTGTTAGTAGTAGTTTAATTTAGCTCTGTGTTAGCAGCAGTAAGCTGCTCTACTCAGTCCTGAGTGCCCTACTTACAGTTATCTTTGGATTTTAGTAACTTAGACTGAAGACAGACAAGAAAAATGTGTTAGGTGGGTAAATGGTCCGTACTCAGTCCATCCCTTCTCAAGTTCCACTGATTTTATTGTCTTCTCTCAGAGCCCTTTATTTTCACAAATAACTGTCTAAAAAGTTGAATCAAATATCAATCAACTATCATGTGTAGTATCATAACTCTTACTTTTTATATTAGAGGCAAATAATACTAATGATATAAATTATGTTGAGAAGAAACTAAAACTCGTAACAGTACCAAAAAGACAGGAACACAAGCAACTGTTGATACTTCTTTTTGTGAAATGTCAACTCTTTGACTTCAGAAGAGTATTGCATTGAGAAAGTAAAAAAAAAAAAAAAAAAAGACTGGATTCCATTATTGTATCTTTTTAATTTTAGACAAAAATTGCTTCCATTCCCAACTTAATTTTATGTCACTAATGGGAAATTTACCTACAATTGCATTTTGTTATTTGGTCTGAATGCATTACGCAGAGAGTGGATTGGCACTCTGTATTTTAGAATGAACAGATTTGTCTGGATATAAACAGTTTTATTTATATTGTGCTCAATTCAATCATGTTAACATTTGTATGAATTTCAACTCCAAAATAAAGACCCATAATTTGTGACTCAAAGACCTTGAAACTGCATCTATAATAGTCTTCAACACCAGGCATTTTCTAACTGCTTGCAGATGACAGATTCCGTGGTAATAGCGCAGACGATCTGGGAGGAGTGCTCCTGTGTGGAAGGGTGCTTTGTGGAAGGCTGTTTTTCCCTGAGAAGCCCCAGGTGTAGCTGGCTGTTTGGTCTTGAGGTTCATTGCCTATTTGCTTGGAGGCCTCGCTTGTTCCTTTGCTTGACAGTCAGTGTTGGTGGGTGGTGGGAACCATGGTCCTGCTCTCTGGAGACCCCCATGTGGCCTGGCACGGCTGGTGCATGAGCACAGTCTCAGGCTGAGAAGAGGAGGACTGGTCCAGCAGCCCTCCAGCTTGCAGAAGTGCTCTCGGTCCTGGTCTTGGCTGTCACCCTCAGAGGTTCTTGACATGCCACCAGCCTTTGGTCTTCAGCTCACTTTCCAGGTGGAGCGCCAAGTACCTGGGCTTCACAGGGATGAGTGTTCAAAGTGTCAGAAGCACTTTGTTCTCTGTAAAGTCCTACGACGGGATCCTGAGGTGGGGTAAGCTCCTTACTATCACAGATCGAGTGATCAGTGATTGAGTGATCGAGTCACAGTCAACCTGGTGCAGCTATGGGAGAGAGCAGATCAGTGGTTTGGTCAGGGTGGGAAGTGCTCTCAACAAAGATTTCACAGAATGCAGAAACCTCAGGATGGGCGTGAGAGCATTCAGGGAAGAGCAGGACTTGCTATGCATTAAGGATCCCCCATGTGCCATGTGAGATTGGGTGTCACGTGAAGGCCATGGACTCGCACTGTGCACATTGGAGTTACAGATCTTACAGGAAGTGTGACCTTGGAAATGTCTGTCTGTCATAGCAACGCCCTTACAACTGAGGGTCTTGTGGCACATCAGGCATTGTTCCCAGTGGGCACAGGGCAGTCTTCCAGCACATGGGGTGGGCAGACAGTGAGAGCCCCTGGGGACAGAGGTGTCCTCGTGGTGCTGTTCACTGGCACCTGCTGAGGAGCACTGTCAGAAGAAACAAATGGGAGAGGCAAGGCTGGGCCTGAGTGACAGGAAGTCCTGCTTTGTGACTCCGAGTAGACAAGGGCCTCATGAGGGAATGAAAGACCAACAAGTAGTGAAATCATAAAAAACTGCCTACTCAGTTTTTTTGAGAAATCGGTTACCATGAGAAGAGTTTGAAAGGCCAAGAGACAACTGCAGATTCTTTGGGAGTTGGTTCAGGCCGAGCTCTGTGCCAGGGCTTAGGGTTAATGCATGTAGCACCCCTGTACAGATCAGTGTGTCACTGCCACACGGTAGTGCTGGCGCTTGACAGCTGGAGAAGTTCAGTACCTTGCTAGAGCCATGTAAGTCGAAGGTTGGAGGAGCAGGATATGATCAGAGGCAGCTTGACTTGGATGCCTGTGTTCTGGCCCTCGTCCGCATAGGCTCCTGCTTCCTAGCTTGATTTCCTTTGTTAACATTTGACTCCTCTAAGTTGTATTTTTGTCTTTTTTACGTGGCAAGGAGGGCTCTCTGAGGATGTGTTGTGCGGAGGATGAGTCCATGACAGAGGCCCTGCTTGGAGGAACAGCTTGCTAATGAGAGGGCCACTCTTGCCCCCATCTGGCTGGGAACACAGCCCCCCAGCTCCCTAGCTCCCTGGTCTGCAGACCCCTGTGCAGCTGAGCACAGATCAGGTCTTCAGGTCGAGCTGGCTAATCGCTGCAAGCCAGGAGGAGCAGCCTACCACACCCCCTTGCCTGAGAAAATAGCATCAACGGCTCTCTTCCAAGATGTGGCAGCCGCGCCTGAGCAGCTGCTCTGTGTGGAGGAATTAAGTGTGGGGAGACACCTGCATGTTCTAATTCCAGCCCAAACAGCCTCCTCCTGGCTCCCTGAGGTGGGCAGAGAACACCCAAGTAGAGCTGCCTGTCTGCAGGGGAGAGGTCTGCCTGTCATTTCCTGCACAGATGCCTCCCCTCTGCTTTTTTAAAAAATAAAAGTAAAATTCACATACAGTAAAGCCTGTGCATACTGAGTGCTGGTTTGATGCATTCTGACAGTTTTTATGCCCACATAGCCACCAGAGAGTCCCTTTGCAATTAAGTCCCCTGCTGGCCCTCTGACTGTGATCCATTCCCTGTGGGTTAGTGGTCTTTCCTGAGCTTGGGCGTGGTGGGAGTGGAGCCTCAGGACTGTGCCCCTCGATTGTATCCACTCTGCTGGAGGATAATCCTTAGCGGCCAGAGGAAGGCCCCTGGCACTCTAGGAAGGGGTGGATGCCCTCCAGGCTGTGACCTCTGTGTCTTTGGGGATGATCTGTAGATGAATGATCTATTCCTCCACTTGCCCACGGGAGGGTGCAGTGCCAACCCACTCCCCCATCCTCTTACAGTAAAACTCAGCCTTTTGGATGCAGTCAGCTTGGACTGCACTCTTGGATGGTCATGGTGGGGTTTTGGAAGAAGGTCACAGTTGCAAGTGCTCTTTATGGAAAGGGAACGTAGCAGACACATTCCCTGCGCCTCTGTAGTGGGGCCGGTGCTAGGAGCAAGGGGGGCTGGCGGGCCAAGGACTCTGGCGTGGGCGGACATGCACTTCACGTCCACTCCACACATGTTCTTGTCACCAGCGCAAGTTTGAGAGATTGTCCCCACCAGAACGCAGCTTTCCTGGCAAGTAGAGTTAGTCTCCGGGAGCCAGAACTGCAGACATACGGCACATGAGTGAGAGCTGTGTTCCTTCCCTCGGTCTGCGTCCAGGCTCTATTTATACGCAGCATATTCAGCAGCAGATTGTTCAATCTTAATACTGAAACAGTGCAGCATTTTAATATTTTTGTTCTGTTTATTCCCTGTTTTCAAGCATTATGTCAAACCTCTTGCATTCATTGATTCTTGTCTTGGACAGGAGGTGTCCTGGCCACCCAGGGCCACGCAGTTCATTTCCTCTGGTTGGACTTATCCAGGCCACCAGCCATCATCTTGTGCATCTCTGGGAAGTTTACTTGGCTGGCAGGTGTTTTGTCTCTTCTTGGAGATTACAAGGGGGGAAAAAAGTGTGTAAAGAACAATGCAGTTGGGCCCACTTGTATTGTCAAAAATAAGAGTACTCTTTTGCTTTTGACTCTGCCGTGTAACTGTGTTTATACCTGACGTTTTGTGACACCCTGGGGACTGCTGGAGCTTTCATTGCACAGGGATAAGAGCTTTGTCCCTCTGTGTCACTCAGGAGAAGAGTTGCGCTTTGTGCTCACGCTGTTCTGTGTCCTGTGAGCCCCGTGGGTGAGGCCCCTCTGCGAACGTGCCATGTGCTCACTGTGTGTGCAAGGCCTGTGCCCAGGGCCCTGAGCTGGCTGCCCTGTGGAGCCTCGCTCTGGCCTTTCTCCTGTGTGCTCACCCATAGGAAGAGCAGGACTCTTACCATCCTAAGAACAACCCAGGGACACAAGGAGAAGGGTAGTCGGAGGCATCGGAGCCACTTCTGATCCGTGGTCTGTGTGCTCCTGCCTGTGTCCCCAAAGCAGCCTCTGTGGCGAGGCAGGTGCACCTAGGGGTGAACCCCAGGCCCGAGCGCTGGGAAGCTCACCGTAAACAGAGGGGAACCACGTACTGAGCCCACAGACGGGAGTCTTTGTGATCAATTCAAAACCAAATCTCATATTTACTTGAAGCTTTTTTTTTTTTTGTCTATGAAATCAGCAGTCCTGTATATTTAGCATCAGTTTTAACTTAGACTGTGAAATGACACTTTGGGGGAAGGAAGTGTCCTTATGGTTCCCTCAGGAATTTAAGAAACAGGAAAACATAAAAGAACTGGTTGTCCACGGTTCAGCCTCGTCCTCCTCGCTGCCCTCTCCCCATCGAGCTGACTGCTTGGTGTCACCTGACAGGGACCACTTGCCGCCCTATCACAGAGCACAGGTGGGCCTTGACTGTGGGCTGGGTGACCTCCTTAACGGTGGACAGACAGTGCGAAGGGTTAATAAATAGCAGCTCTGTTTATGGTGCTTTTCTTCCCTGTGCAGGAATAATCAAGCTGGGGAGGTGGAACCCTCTCCCACTCAGTTACGTGACAGACGCACCTGACGCCACGGTGGCCGATATGCTGCAAGACGTCTATCATGTGGTGACGCTGAAAATCCAATTACAAAGGTGGGTGTTTCTGAACATCTGCCTCTCCTTCCTCTCCGAGTTCTCTGTGATCGGAGATTCGCTGCGGGGGTCACCATGTCCCATCTTCATTAATTTCCAGACCTTGATGAAGGGAGGAGGGGCAGAGAGTGGGGGAGGGGGAGGGCAGGAGGACAGGAGGGCAGGAGGCTCCCCAGGCAGCTTTACGGCCCACCCTCCAGGAGTTTGTGCTTGGTTTTGGAGTCATGAAGTCACTGTCACAGGCAGTTGGGTGATAGTTACAGCTCTGTGGGGGCTAGAGGGGCTTCCCACTGCCCCACCCATGGTCCAGGAAGTGGGTGTAAAGCTGTCAGGGCCTGCACCTGAGTCCTGGTGGCTGGGGTTGGCCCCTGGAGCAGGTTCACCGAGTGTGCTGGCCCGGTGTCTGTCCTCTCTGTCTGGTGGCTGGTGCTGTAGAATGCACACGCAGAAGCAGAGAGACCAGGCCTGGGCCAGCAGGGTGCCAGGAGAGAAGCTCAAGGTTCCTCTCATTTTCTGTTGTAAAGTTTTGAGGAAAGGGCTACCGTCCCTCACTGTAAGTTTTCAGATTCTCTCCCTTCAGAGCGTTGGTGCTGTGCTAGGGACCCAGTAGCCATGTCCTTGTCTGGAGATGCTTGGATGTCTGTCTGGAGAGGTAGCTTTGGTTGGAACTGTTCAAGTGGAAGGTGGCCCTTAGCCTCCTCATGTGGTGGGACATGTGTTGACATCTAACTTGGGCTGTGCTTCAGAACTGAGCCCGCATGGAGAGATAAACCATGATAAACCACCCTGCCACTTCATCAGCTCTCAGGGAAAGTCCCATTTCTTCATTTCCAGTGTGATGTGACACTTTCAGGACCTGTCACCTCTACCAAGAGTTAACGCCCTCTCCTTAGGCCCCGGTGGGGCACAGGACCCAGGCAGGATGTCACTGAGCTTGCTGTGGGGTCACTGTCACAGTCGCTCTGTTTTGCAGCTGTTCGAAGTTGGAAGACTTGCCAGCCGAACAGTGGAACCACGCCACCGTCCGCAATGCCTTAAAGGAGCTGCTCAAAGAGATGAACCAGAGCACACTAGCCAAAGAATGCCCTCTCTCCCAGGTTCGTGTCGGCCAGGGCAGCCACCTTGGGCTGGCAGGCGGGCAGGTGGTGAGCAGGCAGGAGCTTGCACGGGACTGGGCGCCTCACCTGCTGCTCGTGGGGATGGAGAGACTGTGGAGCTGTGGGCCCGGGAGTGTAGAAGCCCCGGCAGGTGGAGCACTGATCTTTGCACTGTGTGTGCACAGCTGGTTGGGGGGGTCTTGAGGAATTCACCCCAGGAAAGGTCCCTGTGGACAAGGAGAAGGTCTGCCTGGGGCAGCTGGTCCTGATGGCAGGCGAGGGGGGAGGAAGGGAACCAGGCTGCCCCAGGCCACCCCTCGGTACAGGGTCTGCGTGTGGAGGACTGAGGGCAGCACCGTGCTCCTGAGCAGCACCACAGGCCATGGTTCTGGAGGGCCGTGGTTCTGGAGGGGCGTGGTTCTGGAGGGGCGTGGTTCTGGAGGGGCGTGGTTCTGGAGGGGCGTGGTTCTGGAGGGGCGTGGTTCTGGAGGGGCGTGGTTCTGGAGGGGCATGCTGCTGCAGGAGGCAGGTGGCAGATGCTGGCGATGTTGTCATGCATCTGGGTGTTTGTTTTTGGCTTCACCTTTTAGGATGCCTACCCTTTCTTGTCTTTGGGCCACCCTGGCTGCCCTGATCCCCCAGGCACAGATGTCCCCCCAGGCAGCCTTCCCTCAAGTTGCACACTTTGGGCCAGGCCCACTTTGGCAGGGAACTTAGGGTCTCAGGTCCCGGCCCCTGGGGTACGGTTAATTATGTTCATAGCACTGTGCCCTTGCACCCACATCTCTTTCCAGGGTGTTACAATCATCCCAAACAGAGAGGTGTGACCAGGAGCACCAACTCCGGTGCCCTCCCCGCGGCGGCCGTGGGTGTCTGCTCGCCCCGGCCGCCGCGGTGCAGTCAGGGCACGTTTGTCCCTTGTGGGCTCTGCGTGTGCAGCACAGAGGAGTGCTTCCAGGCAGCTCCGCCCCACACTGTAGCCAAGGCTGTGTTGCCAAATGCTTGAAGAAGACACGGCTGGCATCGCCTCGCAGAGGTGTCGCAGCACGTAGCGTGGTCCACTCGTGGAGACAGGCCCGAGGGGGTCACTGCGGCCACCCTCAGCAAGCCTGCCCATGAGGACAGGTGCAGGACCTCTGCGTGCAGTCGCCTCAAGCTTCGGGGCAGAGGGAGGGGGTTGCATTCATCCACGTGGACAGGTCACGCACGGCCACTGCCCACCAGGCCACTGTCTGGTCTCAGCCCGACGTGCTCTTGGGTTGAGAGCCGGCAGTTCTCCCTCTCAGGCATCATCACATGAGTTGCAGTTCCAGTTTTGATTCGTGTTGGCCCATGTTCGCAGTCCAAGATGGCCGTGTTCCTCGTGGGCGCCCGTGCGTGAGTGTCCACAGCCATCTTCATTGCTTTCATGTCCTCCCACTCCCTCCCCTTCCCACCACTACCTGCTCCCGCCCCTCTAAGAACAGGTCTGTCTCTGTGTTTCCTGTTACCTGTCTTCTGCTTTGCTCCGTAATTTATTTAAACTTCGGATTGTTCGTACTCTGAGATAGTTAACCTTGGGTGTCTGATGTATTGCACTTACTGTCATGGCCGCAGGGTGCGTCCATGTCCCTACAGATGACCCGAATTTATCCTCTCTGTGGCAGAGCAGTGCCCTGCGGTGTGCTTCCCACACCCTTTACCCATTGGTTTGTTGATGCACATGGAGGCCGCTTCCAAGATGCAGCTGCCTTGAGCTGTGCTGCTGTAAACATGGTGCCCGTGGGTCACTGTGCTGGGACAGTCTGTCAGTCAATCCTGCGGACTCAGGAAGGAGGCTTCTAACTGACCACTGGGAAGTGGTTCCTGACTGGGGCTCAAGTGACGAGGGCTGGTCCTCAGCAGCTCAGGTGAGCGTGTGTATGTGCCCTGAGGAAGGGCAGAAGTTTCCCTTCGATGCTGGGGCCCAGAGGCGGAGGGGCAGGGTTAGGAGAAGGCTGCCGAGTGGCATTCAATGAATTCTCACCACAAAGCAGTTCCTCCCAGTCAGTTTTCCCCTCATCTGCTTATGGTATGTTGTGAATATTCTTAACATGTCGTCCCCAAGCTGCGAAGGAGCACAGTGTGCAGGTATCACCTGTTGCTGCCTGCCACAAGCTCTGTCCTCAACGTAAGGTGCAGAGGGTGCCCACTCCCCATCTGCACATGGTGGTGAACAACTGGCACCCTGGCGCCCTGGAGGCTGAGGCAGGAGGTCACACGTTCGAGGCCAGTGGGCTGCTGCACTCAGTGTGCCTGGACTCTGCAGGAGACCCAGTCTTACAAAAACAGCAGTCATGCTCTCCGGCTTTAAATGCTCTTTCCCTAGCTGATGTATCATGTCCCTGCAGCTCAGGTAGTTGTAATACAACATTGCTACTTGAACACATAAATCTTAACAGGCTGAGAGGAAGGGGGTGGAGGTTTTGAATTATTTCATCTTTTCCAGGAAGAGGAGCTCTGAGACCTCTGTCCAAGCATTTTGTACAAATCATCTTACCCCATGTGCAATTGTGCTTTTCCCTATTAAGTTGTGGATTGCCCTTAGATTTCTTGGCTTTCTTTGACTCTAAACTCCTGAATTAACTCATAGAAGGAATAGCTCACAGCTTATGTTGTTTATTGTCACCTTGTTTCTTGTTTCGGAGGGAAAAATCAACTCTTCACCGTGTGGTGGCTGGTGGAGTGGAGGTGACTCCTCCTCCCACCGTGGTTGGTCTCCCTTCTTTGGAGACCATGGAATCCGAAGCCTGGTGGTGTGGTGCTCGGCTCTTCCAGTGGTGGCTTTGGACAGGGGAGGTTTTCATTTGGGGCCTCCGAGCCCCCTGGGTGTAGAGCCATCCTCATAACCATTATGTCTGACATCTTCCTGGGCTTCTGAAGAAACAAGTATGTTTGAGTTTATCTCAGAAACCAAAAAGAAAATTTATTTTTTAGAGAAATCAGTCTGGCTACAGCAAGTGTAGTCAGGTGGCACTCATGATGGATTTGACTGAGACACACGTCACATCAAATCGTGGTTTCATCATAACTAGGATGAGGTGAAGAGCCCTGGAGGCGGACACCCAGCCTCGAGCCCGTCCCTCATCCTCTCTTGCCGTCACACTTGGCACCACACACTGTCATGTGAGCTATGGTGAGGGCACGACGTGCAGTGCCCCGCTGCTACATCTCTGGGCACCAGGAAGCGTCCAGTCCACCGCATCACACTGTTGTGCTGTGGTCCATGTGGCCTCAAGTGTCCCCACAGTGGACAGTGGCCATCTGAGCAGCTGGGTTCTCAAGGCCTCGTGCTGTCTGGCTGCCACTCAAGTCAATCAGCTCATTAATCTTGGGGGATTAACCCTGGCAGATTTGACTCCTCAAACACCTTATTTATTTCTAAAAGTTTACTTTTAAATACATGGTGAACTGTGTGCCAGATTGGACAGTTTTAATCCCCCATCTTCCATCCAAAACGTATTTAACATTTCACAGTTACAGAAAAATCTGAACTTCTTCAAAAGTCCCTGTATTTGGGAAGACATTTCTTTTGTATCTGGGAAGACATTTCATGCCTTCTTTTTGCCATCTCAGTACCTGACATGAACGGTGAGCATCTCTGTGCAGTCCCCAGTCAGGCGGTGTCCACGGCCACACAGCCTCCCGGGACTCCTCAGCGTCCTCCAGCCCGCTCCTGCCTCCTGAGCTGGCTCGCCGTGAGCAGAGCGTGGGTGCAGTCAATGAGGTGTTTCAATAGCAGTCTCTGAGGAGCACAGGCCTCGCAGTACAGTGTGGTGTCAGACGCTGCCCATCTTGTTCCTCCTGGGCTGTGGCACCAGCGCTGTGTCACAGCAGAGATACTCAGGATTCGCTGCAGTCTCAGTTCAGGCAGCTAACTGCTGAGCTCCTAAAAGTCCAGCTGTATGGCAGCTCTGGCATGACTGGAAAACGTAAAATGTTGAAATGAACCACAGAATTACACGTTTGTGTTTAAAAGTAGTGAATGGAATTGGATTTGTTTTTGGTGGGGTGGCAGGTGGGAAGGACTTTTGTCATTGCACCGCCTGTTACACAGTGCCTGTGTCTCATCAGGCCTGATGGCTGGGCAGGATGCAGCTCAGTGTAGAGCACTTGCCTAGAAGGCACAAGGCCCCTGGCTCAGTCCCCAGAACCACAAGAAAAGGGAGGTTGATCCTAATTGTGAGCTGTGTCTCTGCATGTGACATTAAGTCACAAGACTCAGCTGTATGGTGCATGAGTTCCGGTGAGCTCGGGTCTCTGGAGCCCAGCATCTCTCGTAGTCCTCTAAAGTTAGCATGTGTCGAGTCTGTGTTAGCCCCTTTCAGTTTTGGAGGTCACTACCTAAGTTCCGATATTTCAAACAAATTAATCGGCACCCACTTTAAGATGAGTGTGTGCTGTGTTCCCGGAGCACTGTGGAGAGGCCTGGGGATTCCGACTGAGAATAAATACCACCATGTAACCTGGAGTTTGAACCTGAGGTGAGCCGGTACAGTACGGCCTTCCACTGAGCTACCCGAGACGTGCCTTGTTCCTGAGTCCCTCAGCGCTTGTCGGGCAGCCCTCAGTGAAAGGCTGTCAGTGGGCACGCTCCGCACATGGGAGCTGTGGGGGTTCGGTGACGCAGCGAGCCCTGGCTGTCCTGGGAAGTGGCCTTGCCCTGCCCCTGAGCCCTTTGCTCAGCCCACAGCTGAAATCTGTGTGACACTGTCCTGTGATTGGTGCGGACAGAAACTTAGTAATAAGGTGCTTGGGCCAGGTCCCCAGCTCCTCCTTTTGAAATGGGTCGGTGCTGATGGTAGGGCCAGATTTTCATTTCCGTGTTGCCCAGGCTGACGAGGGGCCTGCCAGGGAGACACCAACAGAGACACGGGTCCCCGGGATCAGAGTGGAGCAGGCTTGGGGCATGGGTACGAGTGTGTGTGTCTGCCTTCTGTGACTCCTGTTGTGTGTGTTCATGTCTGTGGCTTTCTGGAGCACAGAAGAGCAAGGCCAGCGAGGTAGTACCACTTGCTCTGCCAGCGCCTGTGTTAGTGTCTTCTGTCATGACGTCTCACTCCTGTCGAAATGTCCTCCTCATTGGCCGGTGACTCAGTGCACATCAGAACCATGAGACCCAGTGAAGAGGGTAGAGGGGGACCGGCCACTTAATTCCAGGGCAGTACTGTCCAGGAAGAGAGAGGCTGACCAGGCAGGGAGCAGCCGGCTGGTCAGTAGTGCCCACCAGAGTCGGGTGGCGATGCTGTACAGGTTCACGGAGTTATGTGGCACCCTTGGGTGACACCGGCTCTTTGAGCACCCAGTGCCATGTCCAGACCCCAGCACTCAAAGGTGGTTCTTCTCTCAGAGCAAAGGGTGTCATGTGGACACAGTAGCTGAGGGAGCAGCCATCTGCTGTGTAGCGGGGCTGAGAGGCGCCCTTGAGTCAAGTGAGGCGCTCCCCTCCAGCCTGCGCCTTGGTTTAAAAGGAGTGTGAGTCCGGCAGCATTTCAGGTAGGACCTACTAAGGCCTGTCTGTCTGCAAACATTCCAAACTGTTAGGGAATAACTTGCCATCAACTTGATTTATTGTGATCCCTTTTTATCTCTGCTACTTTGCAGAGATGCTATCCGAAGTTCTGAGATTTCTCTGAACTGCACCATGTCTGAGGTTAACATTTTTGAGACAGATGAGGTTTCAAGACAAGGTATGAAACCTGGTGCCATTCACAAGGGTCCCTTGAGTTGTGTGGGCTGCTTGGCTTCTCAGTGCCTTTGAGACGTGAAATGCACACCTGTGATGGCGCGGTTCGCTCAGGTGCACAGACGCCTCACCCGAGTGGGCCCAGCCGGGGTGTGGATGGCACATGTAGCACAGCGGGACCCTTCCTTCCGGCTGTGTGACTGTCATTGGATTTTTAGTGCCGAGTTGGGTTGCGCTTTCTTTCCAGGAATCCAGGCAGCTGGGCGCAGGGCCTGAGGCAGGAGGACCCGAAGGCTGAGAGGCGAGGAAGGGTCTCAGTCCCAAACCTCAGGGAGCTTCAGGCGCGAGGCGTTTTGGGTTTAAACACAGTACAAGTGTTCTGTTTAGTTTCCCCTGGTCTAAAATAGCACTGTTAATTTTTTCATTTGGTGCATTTTCACACAAGTACTAATCACACGTTTCTATAAATGATATTAATTTAGCTTATTTCCCTAAACGTTGTACTGCAGCGTGTAGCACGGATGTTCTCAGATCCTTGGCTGCCTTGAGGGCTGCAGTTGGATGCGGAACAGAAACATCTGAGAGGCGTTACTGGAGATGGGGCCGGGGCCGCGGGCTCTCTCACCTCTGCTCTGCTCCCCAGCTGGCCGAACTGCTGCTTCCGCTCCGTGTTCCTCCTGTTGCCTCAGCCTCTCCTCTTTGACACTGGCCCAGGGCTGGCTTTTCCAAGGAAGCACTGTCCTTTGTTCAGGTGCCAGCTCAGAGTGTGAGGTCAGGTCACCGTGGTGGTGGCTGGCTCAGCTGGCTGGACAGTGACCACCTCAGGTAGAAAAGATGCTGGAAGTGGGTGAGGGATGCGGCACCCTGCTGTGGTCCCCAGGAAGGAAAAGTCGCATATCTGGAACATAACTGAATTTTTTTCTTCTTTTCAGAGTATGATTTCATCCATTGTAAATAGCACATATTATGCCAATGTGTCAGCAACCAAGTGCCAGGAGTTTGGGAGATGGTATAAAAAATATAAGAAGATTAAAGGTAAAACGACTTCCTTGTCTTTAAAGCCTATTATTTTTAAGATGAATGAGTTGTTGGCTGTTGGGAATATAAGCTAACTTCAGATATTGCTTGTCTGTGTTATATTACAGAAGTAAGAATCTTTAATATTTCTGTCATGAGATGCAAATTGGCTCCCTTGAAACCGAGATGGTATTAGAACTAAAAGTAACATTCTTAGCATAATTTATCAAGTTTGTAGCTTTCCTCAGTGATACTTGTGAAGACCAAAATCCCTTAGAAATTGAAGAGCAGTTATTCTAGGCTACATCAGCCCCGAGGGTTTGACTGCTGATGAATGAATTGGACTGTGTGCCTCAGCGTCCGGAAGTCTGGGCAGAAGTGGTTTGGAGACTGTTTATTCCAGATGGTTCCAGGGGGGTGGGAAGGAAGGGCCCTGCACCTGGGCACACAAGTGTGCAAATCTGTTTCCATGTGCCAGTGCTGGGGTTTGAGCACGTTGTTTCATTTCAGCAGGCTTCAGTCTCCCCATTGTAAAATCGAGAAGAATATGTGTCTGGGTAGCCTGAAGACTGAATAAAATAACAGTAGAGTAAACTAACCTCTGCATAAAAAGTAGCCATAATGCTGTATAACAACAACTGGTTAATAGGAGGACAGGAGTGATGCGTTACTGTCACTGGAACTATGTGTGCTCTCACGCGCACGAGTGACGCTTTGCCTTTGTGCACATGTCGAGTGCCTGCCGCACTTCCTGATAAGCCCAGCGAGGCCAGAGGGTCCTGGGGTGCACCTACACAGCCTTGCTATTTGAGGGCCCTTCCCATCCTCATTTTGCATGATTGGGTCATGGTTTGTCACACAGTGTCACAGGCTCTCGTGGCTTCTTGGACACTACTGCCCCTCTGGGGGCCACGGACGTTCACAGCGGAAGGACCCAGGTTTCCCAGGCCAGGTGCCACCCTCTCCTTTTTGGCAATTGGGTATGTGCAAACCCATTCTCAAGGTTACTTTTGGAGGAAATGAGCTTTCCATGCATTGGTGTCACCTTTCTGAAGACAAAGGAATAAGAGCATTTTATGCTAAGTATACAATTTAAAAGGGAAAACAAAATCCTGAGCTCCCCTGGAGCAGTGAAGCGCGTTGGAAATGGAGAGCTCTGCTTTGTGCCAGGCATCCTGAAACTCAGCACCTTTCCAGGGCTGGTCTGGGCACTGGCCTGGGAATATTTAGACTCACCTCGTGCTGGAGAAGGTGAGCGACTGTCTACGGTGGAGTTCTGATTCCGAAGGGTTTCTTTTCTGTAAATGTTGCCTCCAAGTTTTTCTGCTAAAATAGGATTGTGCAAATGCTTGAACAGATACTCTCTGGCTAAGAATCAAGAAGAATCAAGCAGCTTCAGGGTCATTCATGAGAGCCCAGTTACTTTCTGTTCTAAGCAGAAGGAGTGCATCGTCTGTTCACATAATTCCAGACCAGAGAGACAGAGACCCTTCACACTCCTGCTTTCAGAGTTGCTGCCGGGATGTGTGTGCACGCACGTGCTCACACGTGTGCATACCTTAGCATCAGTCATCTTCTCTGCTTTCTCAGAGACTCGGTTCCTCAAGCTCTGGTTTTTTTCTAGATAGTAAATGCACAGTTAAATCTCTTAAGTGCCCTAAAAACAGCCTGAGACCTTGGTTTCCTCCCAGAGTCAAGGGCCCTCCCCGAAGAGGCTGTCAGACAGAGTGGGCCTGCTGTTCACGCGCTGCTTGCCCCACGCGGGCGAGTGTGTGTGTTTGCGTGTGCATCAGTGGGAGGAGAGAAGGGAAGGTTAGGGTATGTGTGAAGTAAACACAAGCTGCCATAAAACAGTTCAAGTGGTGTTGATTCATCAGCCGAGGGAGTGGGAGGAAAAACAAAGAACTGATGGCAGGTACACTGGTGCCCAGAAGATAAACACCAGAGAAGTGCATTTCCTTACTTTTCAACCCCCAGGGAGAAAGGACTTGGGCCTGCAGAGGCCCATCCTATTTCCAAGAAGCTGCTCCGTGGAGAGGTTTCATCGGGAGTTCGGTCCACTGGCACCCACTTCTCATGGGAGAGTCGTGGTTTGTGAAACCTGTGTCCACAGGTTTGTGAAACCTGTGTCCATCAGTTTTCCAAGTGAACCCCAGAAGCAGTGAGCCTCAGACATGGAAATCAGTGGTGCAGTACCAGAATTTCACCTTGGGGCTATGCCCCAGGACCCGGAAATCGGGGCTCCTATGCCCTCTCCCACTTTCTTCCCTCCGGAAGGCCCCCTTCCGGTTTGCATCTGGGGGCCTGGTACTCGGTGTAGACCAGAGTGCCGAGCTAGCTCACTGCTGTCCTCAAGTAAATGCAGGCTACTTTGTTAAATATGTTTCTTATTATCTGCTAATGTCTGTTTTAATAAAACAGTGGGAACTAAATGGTTGCTTCTTAATCAAAACCATGATTTTCTAAACATAAGCTATGTGATTCTGTTACAAATTGCCACATATAGATCTCTTAGGTCAAAATTTTTTTCTTTTCTTATAGAAATAAATAAACAGTAAAATAATTATATACTCTGAAAGATCAAAGTAAATATGACTCAAACCTGGCAAAAATAAAAGTCTACTGGAAGGATTAAAAAAAAGATCAGATTGCAAATTCTATAGTTAATGCTTAAATAAATATGAGAAAAATGAACAATCAATAATTTGATATCATTAAAAACAGATGTAAAAGCTATATACAAATGGAATTGTCTAAATTTTGAAGTAAACATTTTAATGTGCATTTTTTGAATTTGTTGTTGTTATAGCTAAACTATTTACACTTATCCTTTTAAAAGTCCTAAATTGGTTTGGCTTAGCATGCTAACTTTATTTTCCTCAGTGATCACAGCAAAGTACATTCTGTTTACCTTTTTTTCTTTAATTTCAAAGACAATCAAGGTTGACACAGACGTATTTGAGTGAACTTTGGCGTTACTCCTGGAGAGCCGGGGGAGACAGAGTTTGTATATTCTGGTTTTAAGGTCCAAGCCCCCTAAACCTGTTTCCCTGGAATTTTTGATATTAAAGAAACCAGAGTGCTTGGTGTAGGGAGCTTTAAAAATTTTTTCTTTTAAAACTTGCTGCTCACTTCATACTCTCCATAGCTTCAGGCCCGGATTTTAAAACGTGGAGCTTCCTCATCTCCCCAGTGTAAAGAAGACAGTGCACATTTCATGTAATAATGGTTGCTCAATGGTAGGAGCTTCAGGGTTGGGCACAAAAGAAAACAGAGACTCCTAGGAGTGGTCCTGCTCGCTCGTAATTATTTCTGAGGTCTTGGAATCAGGAAGCATTTACTCCACTGTGTGTTCTTCCCTAAATTCTACACATTTTAATATAGTTAGTTACCTGCTTTTAACCCTGCTGTTCTTTCACATGCACTGTGGATGTGAACTGGCCCGTGTTTGTATGACACCGGGGCATGCGTGCGGCAACCCCAGCCCCAAGTACACTGTGTGCCAGTGGGCTCTTGCCGGGGCGGCAGGAGCACAGGAAAGGGCTCTGACAGGAGGTCTCACATGTTCTAAATGCAGCTTAATTAGTAATTTTAAAAGCACGTTTTTTTTTTATCTAAACTATTTCTAATTTAAAAAATTTTTTACCAAAGCATAGTGAATTATCATTTTTAGTGGGGTTAACCTATGTCTCAAGAATTAAAAAGGGTTGTTCAGAGTTCACATAGATCCTGGTGACTGTGGTAATTATTTGTGTCATCAAGTAATATTGCTGGGACAAGTGGACCCAGCCAAGCCCCAGACTTTGGCCAGGATATGAAATTACTCTGTCATATCCCCAGTCTCAGTCACTACTCAGGAGCCCCTGATTGCTAGTTTTCTTAATTTTATTTGTTTATTTGAACTTATTTTGTGAAATATTAAAAATTCTGGGAGAAAGGAGGATTTTAAAAACCAGTGTTACTTCTCCGAGCCTGGTTTATTCTAGCAATCAGTGTTTTATCTGACCCTGTCTGATCTAGTCTTGCAAGATCAAACGTCCAGGCCAGCAGGCAGACAGTAAACAAAGCCCATGAAGGGTTTCGGTAAACACAAAGATTAGATGTTGAATGAAAATTAAACTCCTTGAACTAGTCTTCTGTACTAAAGTGGTTAAGTGGGTTGTGATTAAAAGAAATAAGTAATTATGATCATTATAGCTGAAATGATATAATGTTACCACATTTAAAGCACCTCTTGTACCCAAAAATGATTGTGTCATTTACAAACTGGTGCCTTCCCGTTGAGTGGCCATAAGGTCTCCTGAGCCTGTTCCATGAAGCCGCTCTCCCTGGGCCCAGTGGGCTCCGCGGTCGGTTGGGACACTGCCTTTAATCAGCTCTCTGCACTTCTGCCTCTGTGCTGTGTAGCTCTGATGAGATAAAAGAGACGTAATCTTGGGAGTCACAGAGTCACAGAGGAAATTCACTGTCAGCCTCAGATCTACAGGAAGGTGTTCTTCAAGGTCGTTTGTCTGCTCTAGGCTTGGATTGTACCTTGCTGAAAGTATTGCCAGCATCAGACCCTTTGAATTTTGTGTAAATAGCGGACTCACGGACATAGAATGTCACTTCCTTAGCAGTCAGGTTCGTCTCCCTGGGCTCCCAAGCTAGGGTGAGGCCGGCATATGTTCTCTAGGCATGCTCACCCCAGCAGGTGGCCTGGCCCCGGGTGGAAGCCTCCTGCAGTGCCAGCAGCTGGGAGGGTGCCCCGCTAGGCTCATGTCCTTGCCGGGACTTGAAAGCCTATTCAGGCCTGGTGGGTACTGCTGCTCCTGCGTGAGTGTGCTTACTCACCAATGTTTAAAGGAGTGTGGGTAACTGATTGCTAATAATGTACATTGCAAGACAAACGTCATCTAAGGCATACTATTTATACACCACTTTGAGTGTATGCTTTAAAAGGATGCAAAAGTTACCTGTTTTCCTGTCTGTGCAGCCTGCTCTCTGCACTCGCTCTTTGAAAGAAGCATACATTCTTGGTTTCTGAAAGCCTACAGTCTGCATGAAGCTGTCAGTATTAGGACACATTTTTTATTACTTACAGATCAATGTAAGCATCTCTTTTATATCCCTGGCAGGATTCTAAGGATGTTAATGTACAGGGGCATTATGTAGGCTTTGCTTGCGAAAAATTACAGGGATAAATAAATCGTTGAAGTGAAGCCAGCGTTTCAGGGCGCGTCTGGAGGGCTGTCTGCCATGCTCGGAGTGGAGAGGGCTGCCTGTGTCCCCCAAGGGAAGTGGCCACGTCAGGAGAGCTGGCACGTCTCTGTGGCACTGTGATAGGGTCAGGTGTGTGGGTGCCCCACACCTCGGGCCAGTTGATCTTCAGCAGGGCAGTGCCTGCGGCTGCAGTCGCTCAGTGAGATGAAGAAGTGGCACATGGGGTGGATGAAAGCTGTTGTCTGTGGAGAGTGGCAGCCCGTTTGTCCTGATGCTGCAGAGTGCTGATATCCATGTTGTCGGGATGTGGTCAGTGTGTCAGCTTGGCTCTGCATTGCCGTGGTCGGCACCTTGACAGTCAGTGTTACACAAGAAAGTATCCCTTTGGGCCTGGCATTGGGAGCCTGAGTCTTTGGGCTGTGGGTGCTCTTGCGTGGGGCCTTGAGGGGCAGCACATCATGGCACGAGTATGGTGGCAGCACTGTCACCCCATGGCCAGGGAGTGATGGAGCAGACGAGGAAGGGCCCAGTGACACAGAGTTGCCTCTTAGTCTACTGCATCCTGTTGCTGTCACCCTAGGAGAAAGGCCTGTCACCAGAGGCCTTTGGGGACACTGAAATTCCAGGTCACTGTGAAAGGCAGAGCACAGTGGATGTGGGCAGATGAGCAGAACCACAGGGGGCCTTGCAGGGAAGGTGGGGTTGTGACAGTGGGGACAGGTGGGAAGCCAGGGTGACACCATGGGGGAGCTGTGGCCAGCTGAGGCATTGGGTGGTGTGCTGGAGGCGAGAACCAGGAGAGCAGAGCCGCAGAGAGCTGCGAATAGGTAGGGAGAGGGAATGGTCACTCACGCGATGTAGGCAGAAATTGGGCACTAAGCAAGGAAGGCTTTGTGGATGCTGAGGCGAAAAGTGGGTAAGTGGGGGACAGGACCTTTCTGGACCCAGCCAGTTCAAGGCCAGGACTAGAGGACAGGTTTTGGCACCCATGTCTGGACATGGCAGTTGAGATGGTGCAGAAAGACCACTCTTGGAGGCGGCCAGGAAGAGGACACGGCGGACGGAGGCTACAAGAGAAAGGGGCCAGGTGCATGCAGGGAGGAGCTGTTGGGAGGCTGCCCAGCAGGGGCTGGCACCGGACTTCTGGGGGTGCAGTCTGCAGGCAGTGGTGGTCACTGATACCTAGCAGAGTGGAGAGCCAGGGGCGTGGAGGAGCAAGAGGGCAGGAGAGAGGCCCAGGGGCGTGGCTTTGTGGCCCAGGCCAGCGGACCCATGACCAGCTTTAGGGAGGAGCAGGGACCAGGGGTCACAGATCTCTGGGGAGGCTGGACAGCCCTAGGTGGGCCTGAGGAGCCCAGGTGATGGGTGGGGGAGTCATAGCAGCCTCCTCTCCTGAATGTCTCACTTACTCTGAAGTATGCCAGCAGTTGTGGTAAAGGGGTACTTGACACCGGTCAGTCAGCATGGCAATGTGTGCTCATGGAGCGGAGGTGAATTGTGCTCTCTGTTTCCAGGGGACTCTTGGGCCCAGGAGCATTCACTACCAAAGGAAGAGGTGTGCGGCTCCCACTGCCTTTCAGTGGATTGATGTGTTTCTCTGCATTTTAATATGATGGGAGAGGAGTCACTAACAAGAGGAAAATACACCTAAGAAAGAGTCCTACGCTATCATCTCAAGGCATTGGTGCACCTTGCCAGTGGGCTGTTTTATTAGAAGTTAACAAGTTGGCTTGGAATGTCTTGCTCTAGGCAGAGATTTTGCAGGCAAGTTCTCAACACAGAGACAATTTCTCTTTAACACATTTAGAGGGAAAAAAATCTTTAGGTTTGGTAGTCCTAAGAGACTTAGCTTTATTTTTTCCCTTTTGCCCTTCAGCTTTTTTGAACTCTTAAATATTTTCTTTAATTACAGTTCATGAACTCTTCTCATGATAGTTTTTCCATTTGTTTGTTTTAGATGGTGTGGGATTCCTGTGTGATAGATAGAGCATATTAGATTTGGCTCCTCTGATCACGACTGTCAGTGTTTGTGTTAACAGACAATCATTTTTGTGTAATGAGTTGGCTTTGTACCTACAGTTATTGACCAGGCGAAAAGAAATAAGTAGTAGTTTCAGAGAGTGGGAATACACACTGAGCACTGGAGGGTGAGGTGGTTTTATGTAGTCCAGGAAATGAATGTTATGTTTCTAGTGTAAAAAGAAATTGATCCAGTGAAAGAATTTGGGGATGTTAATGAGTCCAGCTCAGAGAAAGGGGGCAAAATAATCACCAGGCTGAATCATGCGGAAGCCCGGTTTTTGTGGGTCAGAGTGATAGCAGATTGCCAGTTCCATCTGCTTCAGCCGTGTGTGGATTTGTTGTGAGTGCTGAGGTGCCGAGGCTGTTGTCCCATTGTGTGTGAGTGTTTACCTTTTACTTCTTGTTGCATATCTGTTTCATAGAAACCCTTTGTACTTACTGCATTTGTGAGTGTTCTGATGGAGTCCCACCTTCACCTGTCAGGGGCTTCTGCTGAGGACACCTGATTTTGGACAAAGCTTTTGTGACTGCAGCAAAAATTAAAAAATTAAGAGGTGCATGAAAATAAAAATAACTAGTGTATATTTGTGTTACAGATGTGTAAAATGAATTTCTAATACATGGATAGGAACTAAAAGGAACCAAAAAGTTTTTATGATCAATTCAAAATACTCTTAAAAGGCAGATGCTAGGAACTCACTTGTGAGGACCAATTAAATCCAAAACAAGAACATGGGTGGAGATGTTAGAAGCTAATGGTGTTTAGCACTGTACCTCAGGAGCTGGTATTGCACCTGGAACATTGCAGTTGGTTAGTAACATTTTGCCTATGAGCTGAACAAGCTCAGGGGAGTAACCCCATGTCAGTGGTCAGCTGGGTCCACTGCCAAGGACTCAGTGACCCCACCACTCCTCAGAACTGACTGTTGTTCACACCAGAAAGTTTTGAGGTGGCAAGGAGGCATCAGGCTGACCCTCGCCGTGTGTATATGCCTTCTACATGCATGTGACAGCACACACACACACACACACACACACACACACACACACACACACACACACAGGATTTCTAAGAAGGCTGCTTGGTTCTGACCCAAACTTCAAGCCTATTGATATCCATGTGGTCCAACTTGGGTGTTTTAGTGGAACCCAGAGAGTGGGGGCTGAGAGACAGAGGTTTTAGATTTTCCTTTAATTCTGATTTTTACCTTCAGTAGTTTTGTGCATCAGTTCTTCTGAGTTTCAGCTTCTTCAGTGAAGTGGTGATGTTAGTATCTGTGCAGCCAGACAGTTGCCATGGGAATTAAACCACGGCGGTGTGGCAAGGGCTCAGCCGGGTGCCTCAGCTCTTAGGTAAAGGCAGGGCTTGTCAGCACCTGAGATGCCAGTGTGTGTGGAAGGAAATTTAAATGAATGCTTTACAGACAGGAAAATTCCTGCACTTACAGTAACGCAGCGTTTCCTGAAGGAAATCCATTAAAAAGCACTTGTAAAACATTTCAGCCCTGAGAGCTTGGTTTCGAGTGGAGCAGAGAAAGGAAGAAAAACCAAGTTTCCATTGGCCGTGTGATTCATTTATTCTGCAGAACCAGCAGCCCTAATCTTTTTTATTTTTTATTTATTTATTTTTTGTACCAGGGATCAAACTCACAACTTCCTGCTTGCCAGGCAGGTGCTTATGTCACTGAGCTAAATCACCAGCCCCCCCCCCAATCATTTTAAATATTTCAAAGTATGATCTGCATTTGGACAGCTCTTTGACCTTGAGTAACCCTCCTAGCTTCGCTGGTATTACACAACCTCATGATCTTTAAAATTGGTCTCCAGAGTATTAGGGCTGGGGTTGGGGTGCAGGGCACTTGGATGGAGGTGTGGAATGTCTCATCATCTCATCACAATGCTCCGAGATTTGGGTACCAACTCAGGCACTGATACAGTTGGTGGCCTTTCTACCAAGGGTGACAGAAGCAAGCCTGGGCCTCTCTTGCCTCTGTAGAACCACTTACACAGTAGTTTCTGAGGCTGAAGGAGTCACAGACTTCTGGATTTTTAACAACTTTCCATTTTGCTTATATCCTTTTACCCAGGACTTCCAAGAGAGGTTCTGGGGAGAACTAGAGTGTTACCCAGTAAGGGGTTCACCATGCTAGTTTGGTTAATTTGCGTAAATATATCAATGGCTTAAGAAATTCTATAGGAAAGAGATTCTGGAAGTTTCTCAGTGCAAAGCCTTTTACCCGCTTCTGTGCTTTCCCCGTATTATAACTATGGACCAATTCCAGAGCTATTTCATAAAAGTGATGGTGTTAGGTTTTGCCTTAAAATGCTCTAATCATAATTCTGGCAGTATGAGCAATCCCTTCAGCCATATTGATAGATTTGCGGGAGCAATGCCACGGCTCCTGCTGGCCGCCACCCTTCCTGCTGCAGAGGAGAGTTCCCAGGGCGGGAGTCTTCATGCCCTCTCGATGGGCAGGGCTCAGCATGAGGTTGGGTGCATGCTCCACTTCCCCAAGACAAATGTGCTCTTACACGTTGCAGACATACACTATAGAAAGGGAGGGAGAGCATGGCAGCAGAAGCAGCTATTCAGAGAGATTGTTATGAAAGCAGGAGCAGAGCAGCAGTGCCTGTTACAGCCAGATAAGTAAGGTGGGCCGCAGCTGGGGCCGAGCCACTGCGGGCCTCTCCCTGCCTCTCCTGCGCCACCCGCTCTGACAGACACCTGTGTCTGGCAGCTTCCTCCCCTCCGCTCAGAAATCCTCTGGAGAAGCCAGATGACACTGAGTCCTTCTGGGTACTGAGATTTCATGATGTCTGCTTTATGCAGCACCTATAGCAAGTAGATGTAAAAATAATGACATTTGGCTGAGGGAAGCATAAATTGAGCAGAAAAATTGTTGTTTGAGTATGTGTGTTTTTATATTAGGGGACATTTCTGATGCCTACACATTGCCTGGAAGGAAAAAAGCCACTCAACTTTCACTTTTAAAAATGTTTCCCTTGTCTCTGTTGGTTGATAGAGGTGATTTAAATGCATATGTACATTTAAAGCATATTTGTTGTTTTCCCCCCAATTTTTATTCATTCTAAAATTTGAAACAAAACTCTACTTAGTTAGGTTTTCTACAAATTTAATTTCAAGAGTTATGAGACTATGTCATTTGTCAGTCTAGTCTTCCAGCTCGTAGATTTTAAGTCACATTGCAAAAATCGAAAGGTACCGAAGCCATGCATGCCTCGTGAGGCCTGTGATTCTTTTTGATGTGCATTGCTGTGAAGTATAATGATTCATTTTCAAAAGTGATAACGAGGTGACCTGGCAGGGTTACTTGAACCAGAAGAAAAGACCAAGGTTCTTTAGATGACCTTCAGGAGGTGACCTTTAAGCAGAATTATCTCAGAATGACCTTATCCAAACAATTTAGGAAAAAGAAACAGTTTGGCACATAGAGCTTTGTCTGCTGATCATAATACAGCTATTTTCTGGTGCTTACAGTTGCACTTAAGCAAAGAGCTTTCGCATAGCAATATTGGTCACGTGAATTTGGTCCCTAGAATCCTGCAGTCTAGGCAGTGGACGTGAGGAGAGCTCCTGACACCTGGTCCAGTCTCTTCCTCTAGCACAACATGATCACCACCAGAAGTTCAGACTCTGGAGAAAAGCTGTGACATGCTTTACTCAATTTGTGCTTGATTGAACTGCCCTGCCTCACAGCCCTGCTGCAGGTGCATTTCTGATGTCTTTCAGTCCTACCTTTCCCCCCCCCCCCATTTTATTAGCTTATACAGATGAACAGGGTTCATTTGGCAGATTCATGGGTGCACCTAACAGACTTGGGTCATTTTCACCCCTCCCCCTTCCCCATCTCCCCTACTTTCACAGTTCTGGGGGTTTCACTGCGTGTATTGTTCTTGTATCTGCCCCCTTGTCGCCCCGCAGCTGCCTGCCTGTCTCCGCCCCTCCCTCCCTCCGGCTTGTCTACCAGTCTGCCTTCTGCTTTCTCGACCTCTGTTCGGGGAGAACGTCATGCTTGTCTTTGAGTATCTCCAGATCCATTGGTTTTTCTCCAGTGACAACATTGTGTTCTTTTTCACGGGTGAATTATACTCCATCGGGACCACAAACCTCATCTTCTGCATCCCTCCGTTGACGGGCACCGTGCACACTGACTCGCAGGTCGCTCATAGTGGCAGAGGCAGTGCTACTGGCCTTCGCTTTCGGCACACCTCATCTTAATGTATTCTGTATTAAGGGACATCGTGAGCTTCGGAGCCTGGGTGTCAGCTGTGGGTGCAGTGAAGATGGACTTGGAGTGGCGCCCTCATACAGCGCGAGGTGCAGAGGCGAGGCCACACTGCCATGGGCTGCGCGCTTCAGCCCTGGGGCCCCTCAAGTGGCTCAGGAAGAGAAGGGGAGAAGGGGGCAGTGAGAAAGGGGAGAGGAGCACGGGAAGGGGAAGGAGCGGTAGTGAGGGGAAGCAGGTGCTCCAGCTACCGGCCGCGAGGCTTCTCTCAGTCTCCCTCGCCCTCTCCTCCTCCCTCTGTCTGTGTTTCTCGGTCTCTCTCTGCCTGTCTCTGTCTCCTTCTCTATATGAGTCTTGTTTCTGTCTTTCTCCATCTATCTACCTCTTCCTCCCTCCCTGCCTTCCTCCCTCTTTGTTTCTTAAAAAGTGCTCACTCTTCCCCTCCACCAAGGAGCCAAGAGCCGGTGCTCGTGTCTGATGAGAGCACAACTGAGCCGGCTGAACGAGATGGAAGCAGTGCCTGCTGATGGTCGCCCCTGAGTCCTTTGCGTCTTGAACGTGGGTGGCGGGTGCTCTTTTTTGCTCTTTTTTTAGAAGAACCTGGCTGTAACTGGCAGAGCTGTCAGCGACTGAAACACAGAAAGCGTGTCCTTCATATCTGACACTGGCAGCATTGGGCAGGAACTGGTTATCAGAAATGTCTTGTTTGGACATTGCTGTATTTTAAAAATAAAGTTAATTGCCAGTGTACACACATGAGTGATTGTGAGGAATGGGAAGAAACATCAGGATAAGGAGACACTGGCTGGCTGGGGGCAGCAGTGCCTTCTCTCCTGGGGCTGCCTTCGAGGCAGCTGCCTGAGCCCTCCTGCCCTGAGGTCTGTGTGTGACCAATCCTGTGTGGTGTCACCCTGTGCGAAGGACACCCCGGCTCCAGAGCCTTGACCTCGCCCCTCTAACAGGTGCGATCACTTGTTCCCACTGTCCTGAGTGGCCTGGGATGCGCTCAGCCTGACCTGCCTCCACAGTGCGTGTAGCTTCAGAGAACTCTAGCACTGCCGTCCAGTCCAGCCCACCCGCAGCGCGGCGTGTCTGTGAGTGGGACGTGTCTTCAGTGACTGGTGTGAGTTAGATGCATTTCAGGAAGGTGAGCACTCAGACTTACTTAAATCCCTGAGAAGCGAACGAATGGGCTTAATACTTGGAAAATCAGCTTTTGGCCGAAGAAGACATTCTGTAAGAGGGCGGTTTCATGTTTTTTGCATAGAAGAAAAAGTGGACAAAGTTTTTGCTTATTGAGTACCTGAAAACATAACTTAATACTTGGAACTCATATTTCAAATTATAAGACCAACGAAAACGATTTCTGTGTTTACTGAGGCAGTCTCTGTAAAGTCTGACTTTGCTCTAGGAAGTTTATACTTCCTTTACATTTTCCTTCAGCAAGGGATTTACAACAGCAGTTCCTGCCCATGGGAGCCGAGGTTACCTGATGGGAGAGCTGTGAGCCATTGGCTTGGTGTAGGGGTCAGACTCTTACTTTAGAGTTTAATTAATATAATTTTTGGAAAATGTTTGCCTCTAGAACAGAAGATTAAAATAATTTATTTACCTTGAACCTTGTACAGGAAAGGTGACTGGTAAACTAAGTGGGTTTCATTGGAAAGACCAAGTTAGCAGTGGAAGAAGTTTGAAGTAAATGTTGGACTTGTTTGGGAGTTCATAGGAAAGTTTAGCAGAAATTCAGTTCTTTAAGAAAGTAGGGAAACTATAATTTTAAAAAAGGAGGAAAATGTACACACTAAGTATAATGTGATCCTAAAATAATCACCTGTTTCCTAAATAAGTGTATACTGTCTAAAACTTTCAGGCACACAGATGATCACATAGCTACTTACATTTTAACATAATAATTTGCTCCCATGTATGTGTTGTAAGGTCACAATATACATTAAGCTGTTAATAAGCTGTTAACTCAGAAATACTATTGTGTCCACACTTACTGTCTATAGATTGATTTTATTTGAATCGTTCACATGTGATTAGTCACCGCCCCTTGGTCTTCACAGAAGCTCTTGTTTGGAGTCGGATCTCCCAGTTTCCCAGCACATATTACTTCTGCTTCAGTTTTTTGAGACACAGTAATTTTCCATATCAGTGATCGCTACTGTAAAGTGAATGCCAAATCTAAGCACCATTTACGTAATAGAGGGACAGTTATTTTAAAAAAAGTTTGTCTTCTTTTGATTACCTTTGGTCTCCAGCAACCTCCCAAAGCAGTGCTTCTTACAGTTATCTTGCATAGAACTGTGGCATAGTCATGTCCAACACTTGCAGTTGTGAGAAATAACTACCCAGTCTCCCGGAAATTTGCTTTCAAAAGTAGATTTTGCTAGATTATACCTGTGAGCACTTAGAGCTGGTAATGATGGAGTTGCCCAGCCGAATGTGCTTTCCCAGGCAGCAGAGCCAATTTCCTTCCCTGGAAAACAACCTAGTGTACCTCTAAGGCTGCTGTGGTGCTTCTTGTCCCTTTTAAGGTGATTCTTGGAGTTTTTAGCAAAGTGCAGTAAAAGGTAATCAAGTAGCTAGCCCATTCAGTGACCAGTCCAGGTGACTCTTACTCTTGGGAGGTCTCCCCTTGTCTCATGCTTGTCACATCACTGAGATACCCAGATGTGGTGAGTGGGCATGCTGAGTGACGGGCATTTCCTATGAACACCTACAGAGCTCGGTCCCAGTATTTGTGGGCAGTTTGCATTGGAAGGCTTTAGTTAATTCAGCAGGAGATGTCCTTGTCCTCTCCTGATGACCTTGACTACACCTTGAATCACACCAAGAAGATAAGGGCGCTGACTCGGCCATCACCCAGGATGACGAAGCCATGTGACAGTTGGGAATGAGCTTTAGAATCTAATGGCTGTGGCTTCTGCCTTGACTGTCAACAAGACACTTACTTTTAATCATTTAGGAAAGTCAGGTGGCAGATATTCTGACCTTCATATCCATCTGTCTGCTTGCTTTGCTTTACTTTTCATGCTAGGTGAGTTCTCTACCACCTAGCTCCATCCCCAGTCCTACTTTGGTATTTTTTATGAAAAAAATCCTTTTGTAATATTTTGTGGGAGAGGACAACTCACTTGTGTCTGGGGCTTCAGCTTTATATGAAAAGAAATCAATGTTGTCACTATACCAAAATATGATAGTCAAGTGCTCCACAGTTTAACCATAAATTAAGTACTGAAAATAACAATGACTTAACATTTTTAATCTCTTAACAGTGGAAAGAGTGGAACGAGAAAACCTTTCAGACTATTGTGTTCTGGGCCAGCGTCCAATGCACTTACCAAATATGAACCAGCTGGCATCTCTGGGGAAAACCAACGAACAGTCTCCTCACAGCCAAATGCACCACGGCGCGCCCATTCGCAATCAAGTACCCGCGCTGCAGCCCATCATGAGCCCCAGCCTCCTCTCACCCCAGCTCAGCCCGCAGCTCGTCCGGCAGCAGATCGCCATGGCCCACCTGATCAACCAGCAGATTGCTGTCAGCCGCCTGCTGGCCCACCAGCACCCCCAGGCCATCAACCAGCAGTTCCTGAACCACCCACCCATCCCCCGGGCAGTCAAGCCGGAGCCCACCAGCTCCTCCGTGGAGGTATCTCCCGACATCTACCAGCAGGTCCGAGATGAGCTCAAGCGCGCCAGCGTGTCCCAGGCTGTGTTCGCCAGAGTGGCGTTCAACCGCACTCAGGTACCGTCCGCATCTGGGGTTGCTGCGGCCCGGAGCCAGAGCCATCCAGGCAGAGGTTGTGACGCACGTGCTCTTAGATTAGTAATCCTCTGGTCTCCAAGTGTTATCCCCATCAATCCAAGCATGAGTCGATATAACTAGTTAGTTTATTCCTGTAACACGATGAACATCTGTGAACCTACCACCAGAATCAGGACCCAGACTACCACGGGGGTTTGGGTCTGGGTGCATGCTTTACTTTTTCCTGGATGTGAACTTGATTTGGATTTTACCATTACCATTCCTTGTTTAGGGGAAAAAAAAAAAGGCTAGTTGTAAATTACTTACGCATGCCCAAACAACCCGTTGTTTATCTTGTTTTGAACTTTAGAAAAAGTATCATTATATCATAATTCCTGTAATTTTTGTAACCCTTTAAATGTGCAGTGTAGGTGCAACATATTGATAATGGGTAGAGTCCTGGTGTTCTTAATGTTCAGAAGCATCATGCGCAGGTAGGTGAACAGCTCACTCCTGCAAGTTGTGTCTGGCTCTGGCCATTTGTGTGAATCATTCTTTTCCATCAGGGGTTTGAAACTGGAGTGCATCAGCATCATCCAGAGGGGCTCTTAAAACACAGATTTTTAGCTGGACCTGGTGGCGCTTGGCTGTGATCCCAGCACTCAGGAGGCTGACACAGGAGGATCACTTGAGAGCTCACGGCCTGCCTGGGCTACATAGTGAGTTCAAAGGCAGTCTGAACTACATTGTGAGACCCTGTCTCCAAACAACAAAACAGATTTCTGGGTGTCACCTAGAGTGTTAGTCTGAGGTAGGAGCCCAAAACTCTTATTTTGGAGGATCTCTGAGGTGATACTGATACTGCCAACTTGGGGACCACACTAAACACCACCCACCTACATCCAGTGTGAGAACAGAAAGGGAAGGGACTGAGCCCAGAGCCCTGGCTCTAGGGGGAGCAGGGAGCCGGATGAGTACCCCCGGTGAGCAGCATGATGAACCTCAGGCCCTAGGCAGAGGCGGTCATGGGTCCCTGCTGGGGAGGGCATGTGGGAGGGTGGGTGCGGCGAGCTCTGAAGAGGGAGTCTTGCTCTGCACGGACCCAGAGGCCTGGGAGCGGCCTGCTGCAGAGCTTGATGGCCTGTCTTGAGCACATGTCAGCTCTCGAAGATTATGGGAAACATGAGTGGCGAGATGCAGATGGGCGGGCGCTGCAGTGCAGGGAACACCAAGGAGACCGTGAGTCGGAGGCCAGAGGTGATGGTCAGGGTGCAGAGCAGTGCCCTCAGGCAGCAGGCACAGATCAGTGCCGGGCTAAGAACCTTGAACCTTGGCCCTGGGCACTGTGCCAAGGTCCTGTGTGGGCGTGAGCTGTGACCAGGTGTGACCAGCAGCAGCCATAATTAGATCTCGGGAAATCTTCCTGCACCTCTTGTGATAGTCAGGGTTAGGGACTGAGAGCTGCAAATGCTGGTGGCAGTCTCGGGAGGATTTTCAAAAGTCCTCAAAGATAAAGACTGGTCCGAAGAGTTGCCTAAACACTAGAGGAAGGGATTAGAGAGTTTCTCACAGAGCCAGGAGACACAAGGGGAGAAACCAGCAGTGCTGGGGCAGACTCAGAAAGGGCAGGCAGTGGGACAGGGCACCTGCAGGGTGGGCACAGCCGTGAGTGCCCACGGGATGGGCAGACCTTCTGCACAGGAGCCGAGGGGCCCAGACAGGCTCGGAGCCAGGCCAGGGATGGGCCGAGGGGCGGGAGATTCCATAGCACAGTTCCATGCAGCTGGAGACAGAAGCCAAAAACCAGGAAGTAAGAAGGATTAGTCTTGGAAGATAGGAGCAGATGACTCTTCCTTGCTGAGGAGGAGGTCACCCACATGGACAGCTCCAGTGTGACCAGGGGTCACTTTGAGTTCAGAGCATTTGTGAGTGGTTTGGGGTCTCAGCCGAAGGGAAGCAGCAGGAGCTGGTGAGGAGACCAGCCCTGTGCTGGCGACAGTGTCCACAGTGCTGGTTGCAGGGCTGCAGCAGGGAGAGGCAGGTAGGGCTGAGCACACAAGAGAGTGCAGAGGGGAGTCGCTGCTTCCGTGGCTTTTGGCCGCACAGTCGGTCATTCAGCTCAGAAGTCAGCCCTGAGGCCAGGAGGCCACACAGGCTCAGAACCCGCTGTCCCGCTTTTCTCCTGTGACTCCAGGCCCCAAGGTGGTGTCCACTGTCTGGTATTGGGGTTGTGACCAGGCCTGAGCAAGGCTTCATGGCTCTGCTCCACCAGCACCGGCCGCTCGTGGGTGTAAGAGGGCCCTTGCTGTGCCAGAGACTGCCCGGCTATGCAGACAGTTCCGTGGCCCAGGGTGATGGAGAGCGTGGTTGTGTTGCTATGGACCTCAGCTGTGAGTGCAGTGGACTTTTTCCCAGAGAGCATGAACCCTGGGAGACTCACAGTGAGGGGAGACCAAAGCCAGAGCATTCTGGCCAGGAGGGTGCCCGCCAGGCCAGTGCTCCTGGAGGTCTGTCTTCTGCACAGCACTCTTTGTCTCTTTATGGATTAATGATTTTTCTTTGGCATTGCCATCTTTGAAGTACCATGTTATAAAAGGTCTAATTGAAGCACGGAACACATTTTACTATTTTCCCCCTGCCATTAAATGTGTAAGATGGCTACACCCAGCAAGAAACATTCACTTTCAATCAGCGTGAGCTGGGGTTCACGGGCTATCCTTGAGGATATTGGGTGGAAACTGTGGAGGGATGCATGAGTATTTCCTTTTAAAATTCTACTTTTAATTTGGGAAAGCTTTTCATCGCTCTGGGATCCTAACCTGTTGTGTATAAAGCCCAGCCTAATAAAGAGATTGACAGAGTGACACAGTTTGAACTTGAGCCGGAGGTCAGCAGACACATCCATGCTGCTGCTCAGGGAGGCCTCAGCTGTGCGGTGGGAAGGTGGTGCTCTGGGCCCAGCAGCCAGTCCGGCTTCCAGGGGGCGAGGCTGCTTTCTTCAGGCATTTGAGGGTGACACCATAATTTGCCAGCCATAGTAAAAAATAATATTGTGGATGACTATAATACATAAGTGAATTGTTCATCTTTGGATAAAAAAGAATTGTGACATTTTCCCCTCAAACCAAGTATTTGCTGGACCCTAAGGCTTGCACCTGTCTCCTACTCAGCTCCTGTCCTGCTGTGTAGCTACCTCAGATGCTTGAGTATTTTCCAGAAATGTCCATGATCTTTAGACCTCATGCATCACCAAATTCAGCAAAAAAGCATTTTGATACATGTCACCATACAGTTTATTTCCTGAATTGTGCGTGATGATTTTATTTAGAAGAAATTTGGCTAGGAATGCAAGCTCAAATTATATGGAAACACTCATAAATACAGCTAACGTTGGAAACAAAAAGCCCTATCTTCCTACTTTTTCACATGTAAGATTTCCAGATGAAAAAACTCCAACTCATAATAAATACTGGAAAATGCCAGTTCCTCCAGCAGAAGCCATTCATGCCCCATGGCAGGCACGGGTGCAGGGCCACTTGGTGGTGTGCAGCAGAGTTGTGCAGGCTGTGTCTCCAGGAACTTGCTTCTGATGCAGTGTGTTTTCACAGTGATGTCTTTTAGAAACAGAAAACACCTGTTTGATGAGCGGATGCCTTACCCTTGCGCTGTGAGAAGGTCACGGCTGCTGCTGGAGCAGTGTCTTCCTTAGGTTTCTCTCGGTTTTGTTAATAAAAACGTGTGTTGTGCAAATGAGGAATAGGAGCGGGAGCCACGCTCTCTGGGTGAGGGCGGACAGGTGTAAGTCGGAGGTGGCACATCAGTGGATGTGCGGCATGGGCAGAGCCCTGTCCGTGTGGTCCTCAGCAGTGAGGGGCCCTGTTCTTCCTGCCAGGGAGGACAGGGAAGGAACAAGGATGAGATGTTTTCTACCCATTGTGTGCCATGACACCTCCTCAGCACTGACCTATGGCATGGTGTGAGCTGGAGTGGCTGTGGACGCCCACCCTGCCTCACCTTCCCAAGCCCCCCCAGCTGCAAAGCTTGCTCAGCTCTCACTGGGACAGGACAAGGAGCTGGGGATGTCCAGCCTCTTGGGCTGGGTCTGAGAGGTGACAGCAGCTCCCTGGTCTCTGTCCTCAGGGGACCACTGTGCAGGATGGGTCCTTCCCCAGCCTGGCTCTCAGTGGGTGCCCTGGCCTGGGAAGCTCTTCTTAGCAGATACTTGCAGGGGCTGTCATCTCAGCACTAGGTCCTATGCCAGAGTCGAGGTCCAGGCTGGCGCCGACCCACTTGACATTTGCGCGCCTCAGGAAGGAGTTGGAATCAAACAGCTTCAGTTTTATGTCCATTCTTTCCACAAAGTAACAGCCATATGCCTCATTGAGCTGGTGTGAGAAGTTTTGCTCTGCAGTTTCTCTCTGAACTTTTCACCATTGTTCTATGGACCTGGTCTCCCTCAGCTGTGCAGTTTGTCCTGGGGACTGTCGTTGTCTGGATGGACCAATGGCAAGGTGGAAGAGAGGCAGAACAAAACAGGCGCAGACCCAGCATCAGAGTCCTGGGGTCTCAGAGCAGCTCCGCCCCAGGCCTGTCCCCTCGCTCTGTCGCAGAGGGAGAACTTGAGGAAGCAGGAGGGTGTGACCTGCCCCTTCACATTCCCCACTGTGACCTGAGCATGGCCCAGTGCCAGCTGCTTCCGCTTGCAGGGTCTGTGAGTTGCTGGACCACTGTCTGTGATTTTGTATTTTTGCATCTTCACTGTGAGACCAGTAAGCCTAATCTTAAGCTTCTGCCTCTTGCCACAATGTGGACTTTAAAAAAATGTTAATCAGAGCCTATGCCAGTGTGACAGGCTGGTGAGAGAATCTAAAAGACTTAATGTCACTGCCATCCAGTGATCCATGATAAGCAATGGTTCATAAAATATGTATAGCGAATCTTCCTTAATAGACAAACTATTCTCAAGTTTATTTAAAACTCCGAAGACCTATATCTTCTTATGTCAGGAATCCCCACTTGCTGCCTTCACCTATCCTCGGAGACCTTCTCTCCACCTGAATGAATCAGGTAAATGAGGTAGAGGATTCCATGATCCAACTGAGGCTAACTCTAGGAGAGGCTGTGTGTGCCAGGAAGAGGGGCACCTTCGTGTCCCACTGTCCCTAGACTCTGGTGGCAGAGCTCAGGAAGCATCCCTGTGTGGGAATCCACAGCAAGAGGTTTTATCATCAGAAATGACACATGTGTCATCAGTGTAGTTTGCTGCTACCCTGCAGTGCTGCCTCAGAAAGCCTTGGGTTCCTCTCATGTCTCAGCTCATTCTGCTGGCCACGTCTCAGAAATATGGGTTTGGCTGAAGCACAGATGCATTTTGCAGGGTATTTTGGGCTTTTATAGCCATGGGTCTTACTCCTCATAATGACCTTGTTTGGCCAGTGAAGGTCAGAGTTAGCCCCTTGCAGCCTTGACCAGAGAGCCCTGGGTGGAGGACACGGAGTGCCCCACTCACATGCAGGAGAGCACGGGGTCCACAAAACCTTTTGAGAATTATGACATTGATTGGTCCTCATTTGACCACTTTTTATTTTTTTAAAACACTTTGTAAAAGAGAAATCTGTAGTTTACTCATCAAAGCCACATCATTTGAGGGAACTTAAGACCAAGGTCATAGGTGTAATTTATGAAGTCGCTCAGCAGCTGGAGACTGTTTTCAGTAGATTGGAAAATTAGATAAAATGATGTATCAGAAAAGTTGGCTGATAGGTCAACTGTTGGAAATGTAAATGTTTTTACATGAAATGACAAGGATTTCTGCCCCTGCACTTTGTTGATATGATGTTTGCAGTATGTGCATGGCCAGATTAGTAAAATTGTCTTGCTAAATGTCTTGTTTTGAAGTGGCACTGTCAGAGAGAGAGACATGTAACATCAAAATGAAAATCTGGCTTCCAAACTTGAGAGTCTGAGTTTGGGGGACAAAACTCGCCTGTTAATTTCTTTGTTTGATTTCTACATATTGTTACCCAAAGATAGACACAATTTAATAATGCATACAGTTTATATTTGTAGAAAAATTGACCTCGAAGATACTAGGAATTCATTGTCAACAGCATCCAGTCTCAGTCACCATAATTTCTCAGCACCCAGAAGAGACAGGGGTGCTCTCAGGTCTCAGCATCAGGGAGCACAATGAGACTCACAGGATCTTGGCTTCCATGGTTCATCGAGCCAGTTATAAGCTGACAAGGAGGCCCGTGAGCGAGAGGACACCTGCCCACAGAAGGACGGCTGCCAGTATGAAACGCTGCAGAGCAGGCACGGATGTGTTATTGAGTTTCAGAGTCAATAATGTCCCCTCTTTTGATTTCAGGACGATAAATTAATAAAGTAGGAAGAGATGATCCTGCTTGCCTCATAAAATAAGCTTTCATTTCAGAATCACTGGCCTGAATTTGTAGATTTAAAGATCATAATAATATTAATATTGCTTGAGAGAGCAGTGTCTTGTTACTTACTAGGTGGCTTAAGGTTGGTCCTGAGGAGCCAGCTCACTTTGGCTCTTCCTGCACGTGTAAAGTTGTCACCAGGCACCTTTTAGGGCATCTCAGGCAAAAGACCACAAATCGGTTAGGTCAGGGGGCTGAACTGTACCCTGGCTTTGGGTGAAGGGTCAGCTGATTGAGCAGCTGCCGACCTCTGTATCTCAGCACCACTCCTGCATCCACCTGAAACAGAAGAAAGTGGGAAGGGTTTGCTTTCTCTCCTTCACAGATGTACTGTGGAACGCTGTCCTCTGTTTCATTCCGTCCTGAACAATGCAGAGTCCTTAGAAACCAGTCACAGGACCCGGCATAGAAACCTTAATTCTTTCCTTTTTCACACAAAATAAAACAGACACCCTTTTGGTGATAGTCCCATGTCTTTTCACCATTCTGCAGCAGGGAGTGATGGTCTCATTTTGTGCAGGGTGGAGGCTTTCAGTGTGAAAGCCCACTTTCCCCTTATCTAACTAGCCACCTGCAATCCTGGGGGACAGTTTAAAAGTAAAGTATAATTTTTATAAGAGGAATACAAGGAAACTAACTGTAAGTCTCATTATTTATATACTTTCACCATAGCATATTTAGAGCAGTGAACCAGTATTATAGTCGCGTTCCATTCATGAGCAGTAGTTGAAGCAGTGGTCATTTGGCCTGGTGTTAAGTATTTGTTCAGATAATGTGAAAGAAGCTTAAAGACCAGAAATGTTGTGAAGTAATATAATGGTACCAATTTGAAGTCAGTGGGAACTTACTGGCTTCTTCTGGTGTAACTGCAGGTTTTGCATCTAAATTGACAATAGACAACTATTTCTGTTTTCTGCCGTGTTTGCAGCACATCATGTTCACGTTCCTTGCGTGGAGTAGGTTCGTGTGCATAACACATCTTGCTCCTTTTCTCATTCCCTCCCCTCTGCCTCTTGTTCCCCTTCCCATTTGAGAAAGATCTCTCTCCCTACTTCCAATTATTTTTTATTTTGCTCTTTATTTATATTTTGAGCTTTTCATATAAGAGAAACCATGTGATATTTAAGCTTGCACCTCTGGCTTACTTCACTTAACATTGTGGTCTCAAAGTGCATCCACATTGCTCCAAATGACTCAAATCTATCTCTCTTTGTGGGAGAGTAGTAGTCCATAGTGTGGGTAACACCCCATTTTCTTTACCTACTCACCTCTTGATGGACATGCTTGTTGCACACAAGATCTAGCAGTTTGGTATTGTGCCACTATAAACATGGGTGTGCTTGGACCACTGTAAAGTGAGGTCTTTAACTCTTTTGGGAAAGTACCTAGAATGGGAATAGCTGTGTGAAATGGAATTTTTAGTTTAGTTTTATGAGGAATCTTTACACTAATTTCCCTAGTGGCTGTATTAGTTTACATTTCCAACAACAATATAGACGTTTCCTTTTTCCCTGCAGCCACATCAGCATTTGTTAGATCCTGCCCCCACCAGTAAAAATGGTCATCATCTGAAACGAATAGATACTTCTCAGGAGAAAAAATACAGATGGCCAAAAATACATGAAGAGATGCTCAGCATCACCAACCATCAGAGAAATGTAAATAAAAACACTGAGATGCCATCTTAGCTCAGAAAGAGTGGCCATCATCAAGAAATCAAATAATAGCCGTACATTTCGAAAGCAGGGTCATCACAAAAGAAAGATACCATCATGAAACAACGTTCGCATTGTGTTTGAAATACTCCGCTACTTTTTAGTCCTGTTATTTCAATTTTGTTATAAAAAGTGTTTTGTTTTGTTTTTTGGTACTGGGGGTTGAACTCATGACCTCACTTAGGTGCTTATACCACTGAGCTAAATCCCCGGCCCCCAAAAGTTGTTTTGATAAGTTAACTTTATGACTATGACTCATGTTTAAACAATGATAGAATTAAGGCTTATTTGAAATTGTTTAAACTATTTTGCATATTTAAAGCTGAAAATTTTAAATAAGAGCTGTCTGTGGATGTGCTAGGCATTTATAAATCAGTATTTATTCGGAGTTCCGAGAACGCACCCGGGCCACAGTGGTGCTCACGTATGCTGTCGTGAACTTGTAGTGCGTGCGGCCCTGACGGTGCGAGGAGACCCAGTGCAGGAGGACGGTGACCGCAGTTTCCCAGGGGCGGTCACTGTGCCTCAGGGAGATTCACTGGCTGTTGATCCAGTAGAGGCCAGTTTTGAACCCAGAGAGGTTGACTTCAGCCTGAAACCCATGATGATGTCATCCACAGTGGCCTTTGCTCTGGCAGAGCGGTAGGTGTGAGACACAAGCCCCTCTTTGGGGAAGGCAGTCTTTCCTCCCAAGGGGCCCACAGCACGCTGAGCACCATGCTGTGCCCGTGTGTGCGGAAAAACGGTCCTTTTGGCCAGAAGCAGAGGAAGTGAAGGCAGAAGTACTTTGTGAGGAGGAAGTGTGCTGCAGCTGCTCAGGACCGAGTCAGCTTGTGTTCGTAGAATGCTTTGCTTGTGTTTAAGGGCATCTAATGCACTGGAGATATTAATAGTCAATAAAGGTATTTTTTGGTTTGCTTTTGTTTTGTTTTTGGGAAGAAGTATTTTTGCCAGTGTTTGACAAAGTAGCCAAAGCTAGTAGTTTTTGGGCAGAGCTCCAACCGTTGTTCCACGGGGCTCTCCTGGAAGCTCGGAATCACCAGGCCCAGCACTCTGGGTGTGCAGCTTCATAGTGCCAGGTACTGGAGGTGTGAGTGGGATCCACGGACGTGCCCAGAGCTGCTGCTCTGCCAGTAAGTAACACATTGCCAGAGGGAACCTGTTCAGTTCTCTGCTTCTGCTTTTGGGTGCTAGCCTGTTTGAAAGAGTTGGATGGGGGTTGTGTGTGGCCTGTTCTGGGCCTTAGCACTTTCTAAAAGATGTGAACAAGAAGGGACAAGGAGCCCGGCAAGGAGCAGTTACTCTCTGTGACCACTGGTGCAGTGATCGGGTAGCTCAGAAGAAGCGTCTGAGATAAGCGCTTGTCATAAATTGTGGATTTGGGGTGCAGAGAATATTTGTGTGCTGGATATAATGCAGTAAAAATAGCACTATATATAAAAAAGTGGAGTTTGCATTGACCCCAAACTGCAGCTCCTGCTACCATTTTCTGTAAGCTGAAGGGAAAGATCTGGGGTATGATGTGAGTCAGGCCCAGAGTGTGTAGCATGCTGGGCAGGGCTGGCCGCCAGCAGTTCCACCAGGACAGGACCACTGCTCCTGGAAACCAAAAGCAAAGTGCTGAGTGCCTGAGACCCTACTGGGTCCTCACGCATCGTCAGCTGGCAGTGAGTGCTGAGGACGGGGCTTCTGGGGCTGCCTGGTGGTGCATGTCATGGGAGGAAACCTGCAGGGGCCTGATCAAGCAGCAGTGACAGAAGCATGAGAGGGAGTCAGTGCTTTGTGTCATCTCAGTCCAAACCAGGGAGAAAGTTCATCCACCTGCAGTGAATACATGGCGCCGTTGAACCCGGGCCTGTTGAGCAATACGGTGCTGCAGTATGGTTTGCCTGCAGACGTGACTGGTAGATACACATTTGTGTTTGCAGAGCACATTAATTCCCCTCAGATACTCAGCTGTATCCACCTAGTCCTACAGCATGCCACTGCATAGGCTGTCTTCCCTAATAAAGAAATACTGTAATAAAAGAGAGGTTTATTAAACTAAAGCAATAACGACATTTTCTTTGAGGATTCAACACATCATTTTTAATAATAAAAATCAAATTGTCATTGTTGTGCCCTGTATACCTTTTATTCAAATCAGACTGAGTGGCTTTGAGGCTGAGCAGTGCTCTGGGGGCAGGGGCGGGGCGGGGGCGGGCAGTGTTTTTAGCGTTGCACGGTTGCATTTCATAGTTGCGGGTTGTGAATGTAGGAACCACAGAAACCTGTTTATGTTCATGAGTAGAGGAAGAAATAGCTCAGGACCATCTAGAAGGAAGAGGGGCCGGGGTGCCAGGGAGACGTTTCGGCTAGGTTAGATGTGGATGGGTACAGCTGTAGGTTCCCCATGGAGCCTGCCCTGGAGCCCACAGCTCTGCTAGCTCCTGTTCACTCCTAGCTATGTGGCTGGGAACTTGGGATTATCTGGTTTCTTGAGAGGAGACCAAGGTTTTGCTCTTGGTACCTGGTTACCGACATTCCAGTACTGTGTGAAAGTGGAGGTTAACAAGTAAACATGAAGAATGTGGAGGAAACCAACCGACCAACTTCCCTCCCCTCCCCCCCCCCCCCCCCCCCCCCCCCCCCCCCCCCCCCCCCCCCCCCCCCCCCCCCCTCCCCTCCCCCTTTCTCCTTTCCAAAGGAAGAGTGTGCCGGGTGACCACTCTCAGCGACAGGCTGTTGAGCAGACACCAGTGAATGCCAAAGCCCCTTCTTCAGCCTGACCCTCTGTGATCTTAATCTGTGTGGTGAGGGTACATGTGATTTGTTTATCCTTGCTGATGGGTTATGATGCCATTTGTTAAAAACCAGACATAGCTGCAGACTGGATGCACCCTCAGACTCACGACTACATTATAAACTTTGCCTCTTGAGTCTTTAACCTCTTGAGTCTTTAACCTGACTTCCAAGGAGGATTACCTTTCAACATCCTGTTGCAGTTCACGCCCCAGAATTAGTGATTGACTTATGTCGTCGTGAGGGCTGGGCTTTCCCCCAGCTCACCCTGCCTGTGTTTCCAGGGAGTGGGGAGTGGTAGTTTGCTGTTGGGTCGGCAGTGCCCACAGATGCCGTCTCTGGGTCTCTGTGACGCTGCTGTCTCCCCAGCTCATGTTAGCCCAACGCGCCTGGCCTGTTGCTCTGTATGGTAGTTTTTGGATAGAGCTACCTCAATGGTGTACGTTCCGATGAAGATGTGAATCCTGCCAGGCACCATGTTTATCTCCCACTTCAGTGGCCACTGAGAAAAACGTGATTCACAGGCATGAAAACGGTCTCCAGCCAGTTGGATTCTTTTTCTAAAGGGAAGCTGGGGTTTGTCTGGGCCTCTTTCCCCACTGCACACCTGGTGGATATCACTTTAAAAAATAAATTATGCCTCATTAAATTACAATTAAGTGGAATCACGATCATTTGTTTTTCTGGAAGGAAGATGTTTTGCATATTGAAAGCCTAATTTGTTGCAGGTGACAAAAAGGCTGTGCAGATTACCTAATATCGATTCATTTGGGGGCAGTGTGTGTTACTGCGTGGTAAGCACCGCAGCTGCAGAAATTGTGTCCGTGAGGACTGCGGCCTGTAGCTTGGAGTCTTGCTTTCAGGGGACGAACTTCTTGTATTCCAAGTGGGGTGCTCGCTCTCCTCCTGAGGTGTCTGTTGCTGCCAGGCCCTCTTCGCCCCTCCTGTTCCTGCATCCTCTCCCCTCATGAGTCACAGTTCCTCCTTGGCACCTTTGCCCCAGGGCCGCGTGGCTCCTCTCCGCCAGGGTGGCACCGGCTCCTGCATATTTGTGACACTGTTGTTTTTCACTTGTTACTGTGAGACCCATCTTTCCTGAGCAGAGTCAGTCTCTGAGCTCTGTACTGAGGGAGAAATAGGAAGCAGATTCGTGGTGCCCTTGTCCCTGCTTCATGGTTAGCATGCTGAGCCTGAGGGTCCCTCCATGGGCAGTTGGAGAGACCAGGTTAGGGCAGCAGTGGTGAACCCATGGCACGAGTGCCACAGTGGGCTGTTTGTGTCATCAAAAGTGCTAAAACATTTGCCATCATTGGTTTAGTGGCCCCCCTTATACTTCCTGTGAAGAGATACAGTTTATCCAGAGAGGCTGCCAACATTGGAGGGCCAGGAAGAGAGTCATCTGTGAAAGTGCAGTCAGTGTGGCCCCAGCTCTGCCCCAGGGGCCTGGGCACTTGAAGGACTCAGGCTCTGTGTTCCTGGAATCAGCACAGAGTGGCCGGTCCCTTGCTGTCCAACAGGGCCAGTGATCACCTGGAAGTGATACAGATGCCTGAAGTAGACATTAAGGAGCTGGTCACAGGACGTTCCCAGGTGTTTTGAGTGTCACCATGGGTCATGTGTATGGACAGTGTGGGGCAGGCTGTGTGAATTGCTGGCGAAGTATGGGAACCGAAAGCATGTCACCAAAAAGTGCAGGTTTAGAGACTATCAGCTTATTTGATGCATTACAAAGAAATACTGCTTATCTAAAAGTACCAGGGAAACTACGGATGTGAGTTTTTCCCTTTAAAAGTTACTCACCTTGTTTCATGTGTGAAAACAGCCCATATCAGTGCTGTCGCACCTTTTAGAGCTCTTGTGGATTCAAACAGCCGGCCACAGGCATGCATGGTCCAGTGTGCCTCTGCCCTCCTGCAAGTTCCCCGGCCTTGCGTTGCTACTGTACAGTTTGCAGCCTGATTGGGTCTCTGCCAAACGCATACTTCCTCTGCTGTGCTGCAAGGGCTTTGACACTGCCCAGCACCCCGCTGGCAGGAGGGAAGGACCAGTGTGAGGCTGTCCTGCGGCCCTCGTGGAGTCGGGTGCCCGTCACCCACAGCCATGGTGCAGGCTTCTGCATGGGGCCTGGTGTCCACACCCGCAGCTCCACGAGGAGGCAGAGGCATGTCCCCCAGAGAGGGCTCTGTTGCCTTTGATGAGGCAAATCCTTCCTGACCACTTGACTCAGTCCTTGCGATACGTTTTAGTGCGATTCCTGGCCTGAAGTTTAATAAGCAATATCCTGGTTAATTCATTAATTTTCTTCCATTTGCACCTTCTCCATATTCATGACCTCGCTGCTCACAGTGCACATCTGTCTCCCCAGCCCAGGTGCTGCACCTCGCTGTCCATGGTGCAGGCGGCACGGTGCCGTGTGCAAGTAGCATCTCCTGCCCAGCCAGTGGATGATTAAAATGCCAGCTGACAGGGTGGCAGGGGCTTTAGAAATATTTATGTGAGATAAATTATTAATTTACATTCCGTCTAAGATAGTTGCAGTATGATAAACATTTATTTTTCTCAATAATGAGATGGGCTGATGCAGGGCATATGTGAGTTACATCCCTGGTTTTCTGGTGATATTTTACTCCCCTCTGATGGTTTTCAACCAGCTAAACAAATTGACTTGACACAGATGAGCCTGCAGAAGGGGGACTCCATTTTTAAAAGTCCCCGTGTAAGAACATTAAAAGCGCCTCAGATAAGCAAAGAGGTAAAGACTGACTTATCAGAAGAACTCTCCTCGTGCCTCTGCTTAGCCACCTGTTATGGAAAGACCTGCTCTGCAGCCACAGCGCTGTGGGGGAGAGAGTGGAACGTGCTCTCCTGGTGGCTCGGGCCACCTGCTGGGCTGAGACTTCAGTAAGGCAAAGAATCTCAGGAAGCAGCATCCTACCGGGTCTCTGCACGACGTCTCCCTAGGGTGCTGCTCTGCATTTTCCTTAGGAGTGGACCGGTTTCCCAGAAGGTTGTCCAGCCTCTTGAAAATGCAGAGGGAGGGTCTGTCCAGTTTGAGAGTGAAAGAACAGTAACTCAAATGAGAAGCAAATAAAACATCCCATACTCTTGAATGGTCTTTAGGAATCAATGAACTTAGAGTTTTGAGCCGTGGTCCATTAGAGCAATAGTTTTTGTTATATCATGACTTTGTATGCAGAATCTTAGTTGTAATATGCTTTATAATTTAGGAAAGTAATTTCGTGGGAGAGGGATCATTTCATCTTTGCTTTTGAGATATCTAGAGTGACACTCATAATAGCTATTAGAATATATTTTCCTGTTGTTCCTAAAACTTCAAATTGTAATGTTTGGAAATATTTTACGACCAATTTATTCTTTTTTATGCATGGCTCATCGTTAAATAAGGCTTAGAAAGTGTCAGTCTCAGTGTTTCACTGATGGTGGAAATTGCTAGGGATGTAAAATCCACGGCCTGCTTGATTCTCCACCTATAGTTTTTTTTTTTTTTTTTTAATCTTTAGAACAAATCCATTATGAGAAGTTCAGGTTGCTCAGTGCAAGTGGAAAGTAGGGTATCTTAAAACAGAACCGACTTGTAATTTTAGAAAAGAATCAATATATGGATTACCTAATACTTTCTGGAAGACAGATGTCTCACTTGTTGCTTCTAAAGACATGAGGAGAAATCTAAATTTTTCTTAGAAGAATTTCACCTGTAGGTATCTACGCACATACACCCTGCCATGCTCTTCCTTGAGCACATATGGACACACACACATACACGTGTGCACACACGTTAACCTTATTTCATCGTATGTCATATTGTGTTCTTATTCCCATTTGGACCTCCCTGTGTGAAGTGCGTGCGTGCGCACGCACACTGCTCTCTAGCCCTGGCCGTACCCCCTTCCTACCCAGCGTTCCTTAGGAGTCTTCTAGTCAGGGCAGGCCTACGCCCACGCTGCAGCACTCTCCAGTGGTGGCTGCCCACCCGTGGTCCTCATGGTGAGGTCCTGGCTGTGGTGTCCGAGCGCTGACTGCTTCCTTGGGTGCTGCATGCTGTATGCCGCGTGCCCCTGTGGGGGCATTTGCCTCGTTAGTACTCTTAAGACCTCGTTCCCTTTAAAGGTCCCTACTGTCCTAGGATGCAGGTCTCTGGCCAGCTGGATGTTGCTTGCCACCTGGGCATGCGATGGCCTTTCACCGGGAGCTAAATGTCAGAATCAGACAAGGCCACTCTGCCTTTGCTTCATTCACCTCAGCAGAAATGCCTGTGACATCGTTTCCGCCCCGTCCTAAGATTCAGGCATCTCGATCCCCAGGGCTGGTCCTAACCCAGCCTCCTCCTGCCCTGCACTGGACGCAGCCTGGATGTGGGCAACACCTCTGCATGAGAACCACATGTAGGGTGGAGGAGGAGCTGTTGGTTCTGCCCGCCACGCTGCTCGTCCCCACTTTGGGCTCCTGCTCTTTTCTGGAGTCTCTGCCACTTAATCTTGGCACCATTTTACTTTTCTTTGTGCGTTCTCTGTCATTAGAGCTCACGAAAACACTCATTTCCTGTCTGAGGCCTGCTGTTTGGACGAGTCACGTACCCAACCAGGAGCTGAGCCCCAGATCCTCGGGCTGCCAGCTACATCCTCCCTGTCCGGCAGTGAGGGGCTGCCCCGTGGCACCTCAGCTTAGAGGCTGGTGTCCCTGGCATCGAGGCACAGATGCTGCGGTGTGTAGCATCGGGACATCCCACAGTGTGACGCCAGGTGCAGCCATTGGCCTCATCTTTTTTCTTTTCCTGCCATGAGAAACGTCTTTATTGAAACCAGTGGCCGGTCACACAGAAATTCAGCCAAACTTTTTTTTAAATCGATGTAAATCGCCCATACTGTTTAAATGTCGGAACTAAATTTACCAAACTTGGCAGATTTGTAAAGCCAAGCAGGACTGCCAAGTGTTCCCAGTTTCAAGCAGAGAGTTCTAACAGTTCCTGAAATACTTGTAGGAGGCACCTGTGGTAATTGCAGCTTGGAGAGTCTTCTCCAGCGCCTGCCTTGCTGGCGGGCCTCTGCACACCGATGATAACTGTGGGGTGAGTAAGTGTGGGGTTCAGCGGTCCCCAAACCCGTCCATCCCCAGTGGCAGACACACCCTCAGACTCTTCTGCCTCAGAGCCCGAGAGGGTGAGCCTGGGGTTTCTGAGGGCACCAGACAACACCCCAGAGGTCCTGCAAGGCTGACCCCTCCCTCGTCTCTGCCCTCCCCCAGGGGCTGCTGTCGGAGATCCTGCGCAAGGAAGAGGACCCCCGGACAGCCTCGCAGTCCCTGCTTGTGAACCTGCGGGCCATGCAGAACTTCCTCAACCTGCCCGAGGTGGAGCGGGACCGCATCTACCAGGATGAGCGTGAGCGCAGCATGAACCCCAACGTGAGCATGGTGTCCTCAGCTTCCAGCAGCCCCAGCGCCTCCCGCACCCCACAGGTGAGCACACCCCCCACCGCCTCCGCCAGCCCTGCACACCCAGACACCACGTGCTTCATGATGCAAAGCACCAGACACCACCATTCCAGGATTCCCTAACCTGCAAACAAATGGATGAAAGGACTGATCTCTGGCCCGCAGGGGTGCTCCTCCTGGGGTTAGGGCCCTGCCAGCCCTCGGGAAGCAAGAGAGGAGGTAGGGAGAGTGGGGTATGGTAACAAGATGTCCAGAGGAAGCATTCAAGTGGGAGCTGAGTTGCACAGGAAGCTCACTGCTGCCCCTTGATCAGGCGTTTTTCTGGGTAGCAGAGGATGATTGGGAACAAGCAGGGGACAGTGATCCACAAATAAGATGAGGAAGCCCTGTGCATGATGCTAGAGTGCACAGGTGTTGGCCAGATCCGGTGATGAGCCTGCCACCCTTCAATCCCCTGGACAGTGAGAGTCAGAGGTGGGACTGCAGTTGTCCTCCTTCCCCAGAGGGGCCCTCCTGGGCTCAGCTGGCTTTGCCTCTCTGCTCCACAGTGAGGGACGTGCTCCCAGGCCTCCTGCAGCTGCAGGCAGCGCCCACGGGAAGGTGGAGGGCTTGGGGCATCGGAGTCCTTTCCGGTTCAGACCCAGCCCGCGCACTGTGGCCTGCTCCCCATCTTCCTGAACCTCTCCCACTCCGCTGACTTCTCCTCACTCCCTGTTGCTAAGGTGGGCGACAGGCTCTGAGGGATCGCGCCCCAAATGGTGTTTAACACATGTGAGTCCATGCAGAACTCAAGGCTGGATGCCTCCAGACCATAGGTGGTTCTGCTCAGGTACTATAGTGTTGCTTTCGAGTTTATTTTCTGATAAATTCCAAGGAGCGATTAAGCATAGAACAAGAATTTTATTCTAGTAGAAATATTTGTGCTTTTTAAAACACATCAATTTTTCTCACACATCTTGACTTTTTTATATTTTTGCACCCTGCAATAGATTTTTAATTGAAGATCACTTTCTGTTGTGCACTGCCAAGTTGTGTGACTTACACTTTAGTCTTTAGTAAATTTGGAGCTTTAGTTACTGTTAAACCAAAAATCAGTCACTTGACTGACTGCTTTGGACAAGTGTAGCCAACCCATTTTACTTGTTCTTTAAATGTTGGAGCTTAATGTTGAACTGTTAAGCTGGGCAAGTTGTTAATTTGCACTGATACTTCTATGAAATTCACCTAGACTTTTGCCATGTTCAAAGTCCGTGAAACCTTTATTGGAGAGCCCTGTCCCACCCTCCCAGAAGGACCCTTGTGCTTGTCCAGAAGCAGCACCTCTGTAGTGCTTTCTAGCCCTGACTTCCCCAGGCCCCTTTCCAGGACCCCAACCCACTTACAAGGCTACACAGCTAGGACAGTAGTTTGTTTTTTCTCAACAGAATCCCATTTCTAATGGGAAATTGATAATCTAACAGTTTTAAGATTTCCACAAATAAGTATGAGCCGCTGATGCATGTTTCTGAGAGTACAGCAGGGACAGTTCAATTCCTTTGAAACTTTCTGCTGGTCTGATGGTTATGGATCCCGGAAGGGATCATCGAGGTCTTCGAAAATATCTCACAGGCACCTGCTGACTAAAAAGTCCTCCCAGACATCTCTGTAGCTAGGACCCGTGGTGCAGGAAGCTAGGACCCTGTGAGCCAGGTGGCCCCAGACCCCACCGCATTGCACCATGGGGTCCTGACAGCCTGGAGGATTCATGGGAAGTTTGGCCTCCAGAGGCCCTTCTCACAGCTCTGGGCTTCACCAGTGTTTCTCAATATGCTTTGCAGTAATGCAGCGACTGCTCGAGGACCACAGCCATCACCAAACACTCGTAGAGTTGGGTATCCTTTGCATGAATTCATTCCTTGCTGTTTTATGACGCTTTCCCTGTTTTACCAATAAGAAAACAGGTGCTTCTATAGGCATTAGCTCCCAGAGGCCACGGCACTGAGTGGCAGGGCTCGGTTTGAAGTCCAGTTGTTCTCACCCGTACTTCTGACCACACAATGTAGAGTTCCTGAGGGCTTCTGGCTTTGCCCTCCGAGTCCAGAGACCTCAGACCAGTTGAGGAAGAGGAGACAGCTGGAGGTGCTTGTGGAAAACTGGGAAAGGCAGGAATCCTTTGTGGAAACATCGGCTTTGAGGGGACTGCATGGCGGGCTAGACTTTCGGGAAAGGAAGAGGAGTTGCTTGAAGACATTAGTGTGGATGGCTTGTGGCAGGGAGGTAGAAGGGAAGAGGACTTTGTGGACCCCACAGCCGGCTAAGCTGGAGGCCTGTTGAGCAGGCCGCACAGGGGACCCAGGTCCAGGCCATGGTGCCTCCTCTCCCTGCCGCAGGCTAAGCACCCTCTTTGACCCTTTGTCGCTCTGTGGAAGAACCATGACCATTCCTCACTTGCTGGACGCTTACAAGAATTGAGATAAAAGTTAAAGCTCTTTCTAGAGTCCTGGCCCAGGAAAAGGTCCCTTCAGTCACACTCGCCATGACTCAGCTGTCGGGAGCAGCCACTGCAGCCTCAGCCCTCCCAGACCTCGTCCTGCCGTCCTCCACCCCGCCTGCTGTGCGGCCACAGGATGCCCTTAGTGTGGGGTCCTTGCAAGAGTGGAGCCCACTCCACAGCAGCGCCTGCTGCCAAGGGGTCAGGCCTGCTGCAGCAGGGCCTCTGAGAGCCTCTCAGCCCATCCTTGGGCACCAGCAGGGCTGGACCCAGCGAGCCCCGACAGTCTTTGGGATCAAGTAGATTCAGGCATTTAGGGTTTTCCTTGCCACCTGCTGTGTTGTCCTTCATTTGTCTCTCAAGCTGATGGGAAAATCATTCAATTAAAACTCACACCGCAGAATACATAAAACTGCAATATGAGTTTAAGGAAATGAAAACAGTACATCACTGGCATTCTGAAGCCGAGTTTCATGAAATGAAATTTTGTTTCATTTCCACTGATTTCCTAGGTGAAATGAGGTGACTGTCAGGGTAGCATAATGATGATAACGATGGGCCCACGCATATTCAAATGACACACGTAAAGCTTCAATAAAGAGTGAGAGCGACTCTGGGGACTGCATTAAATCAAGTAATCATTTATTATTTAGAGGCCTCTAACCATTCATTTTTTTCTGGGAGAATTGGCTCTTCCTGCAAGGTGCGCCATGGTTAGACAGGAAAGGTGTGTGCATTCTGCTTTGCACCTAGCTGACTGCATGTAGCATGGTGCCCATGGTCCCTGCCCCACCCCCGGGAGCCGCACAGGGTGCCACGAGAGAGGACCGGGTCACCAGAACTCCTGGCGTCCTGCAGGAGCCCACCGCAATTATTTCCAATCACAATTAACCTGATTAGAATAATGGACAGGAAGTGTCCCTCTGTAGCGAATGCGGCTTGGCATCAGCTGACTGAAGTCCTTTGACAATTTCTGCACAGATGGCTGGGCTGAATGCAGCACTTTTTAAATTGTTATTTTCATGGTCTCTTGGTAGGCCAAAACCTCGACACCGACAGCAGACCTCCCCATTAAGGTGGACGGTGCCAACGTCAACATCACAGCTGCCATTTATGATGAGATCCAGCAGGAGATGAAAAGGGCCAAGGTGTCCCAAGCCCTGTTTGCCAAAGTGGCTGCAAATAAAAGTCAGGTGAGTAGTTTTTAAAGGCACGAAGTTGAGGGCTGACCGCGACCCTCTGCCTCCTCCTCCCACCAATAAAAATACATCTGTTCCTTAATAATAATAACAAGGGTCATCCCCAGGGACCCTGTTAAGGCCGCCCTGGGCCTCCACTGGTGCTGCAGTTCAACAGGGAGACTAAGCCTCGGCCTGGGTTTTTCTTTTGAAGGATTTTTACAAAGACTCAGCCTTGAGCAATCCCAGCCCTGATTCTGGGCGCCGCCTCGCCTCGGCCTTCCTGGGTGCTTTGTCTTCCCCTTCCCTCCTCTGCAATTGACTTGATTGATTTGTGGCTCAGCAGGATCAGGGCTTCTCTGCTCCTGTGGCCCGGCTATGAAAACCCTGGCCCACCCCTGGGGCTCCTGGCCCTCCCACCCGCCAGGTGCTTCTTTTCTGTCAGGGGACAGTTGTTTTTCCAGTGGGAAACACACACGGGGAATCCAAAGTCATGGAAGCTTATCCAGTCAAAATGTTCCGATTGTCGGGATGGTGAGGAGTGGAAAGCTCAAGGGAGAAATGCAGACAGACGCTTGGGTTTCTATTTCTGTAAACAGCAACAGTTGAGGGGACCTGCGCTCTGCTTCGGCTTATTTAAAGGGACCATTGCTGGCTGGCCGTGGACACCTGTGAGCAGGAATTCTGTCCGCCCCTAAGATAAACCATCAGTGCACGCTGCAGAACACGAAAGTTAGTTAAAAAGTAACTCTGAGAGGCACTGGATCTTGGACTTAATTTCCTCTGTGACTTTGCATGACAGGTGTCCTCATGTCCTTGTGCAGAGATGGAAGTGGCTGGTTGCCCCACCGAGTCCTCTGGGGCCGGCATGGAAAGTGCTGCTCAGCATTGCATTGCTGTTAGGCAAGAAGATTTTCAATGAAAAGCGAGCTTTTAAATGGCAAAAGTGTGTTTGGGTGGATGGGAGCGCTGTGGCCTGGCGCCACAAACTGGCTTCAGGTGTTTTCAGATGTTGGTAATGAGAAAGCAGGATGTCAAGAAATTTTGAAGAGGGTTGGGATGTTTCCCTTTTCAATTTCAGTGTAGTCACTTTCCCAGATGAGTCTGACTCTCCATCAATGAAATCAGTGAAACACAGCTTGCTAAGATATGATGTCCAAGCCTAGCATGAGACACATGAAAAGAAAATACCATGGAGCCTTCTTAAACTGTTAAATGCATAAAATCCCATGTACCACATGGCCAGATATAATGAGAGTTGGAGCTGTTAAATGAATAAAGCTGTTAAATGCATAATGCCACTTGGCAAAACTACTGTGCATTTAATGGTTTTCCACTGTGTAATAAAGGACATATGTGGCAAATGTGCAGTGAGTGTAAAAGCTGCACAATTGGTTTTGCAAACCTGTCCCTGTGCCGTGGTTCGATGTAAATATCAAAGTTTCGCCCTGTGCTGCTTTTACGAGCATCTTTCAAGGAACACGGAGGACCAGTCTGAGAACGTGATCCCCAGTCCCTGGGATTGTCCCGTAGACTTGGCACAGAGGCCCTGGAATTAGTGATGGCACAGCTCCCCACACAGTTCAGGTGGCTGATTGAAAGCCATGTCTGCCAGTTGGCAGAAGCTTGTTTTTTTGATGCCTCCCAAAGAAATCAGTAGCTGGGATTCTGTAGACTCTGTAAGGAAATGTCATTCTGGGAACCAGAATGCTGAAGGGGAGGTCTAAGCCCCGTGGGGATGGGGCCCTGGGAAGCTGTCTTTTCTCACCTCCCTGATCAGCAGGGAACTTCACTGTGGAGAGCTGAGTAGCCAAGCAAGATGGGGGGTATGGTTTTCAGAAATGATGCTGCCATGAAGATGGGCTTACCCTAACCAATAGTTTGGAAGGCAGTCGGTGAGAGATGCATGCTTCCATGCCTGAGCACCAGTGTGCACGCCTGGGGAAGGGAACACACCTCAGAAGTCCACCTCATGCCTTGGCACCTCACGCAGGTAGCTGGTGCATGTCCTGGCAGGTCTGAAGTGTGGGACCTCCCCTCAGAACAAAGGCTTCCTCTCCTCCGACTTGTTTTCCCTTGGAGTGATGGAGGAGTGAATGCCTCTCGGAGACTTTTCTGTCCATGCAGAGGTCAAATTAGTGAGGTCTTTAACAAGGAGTTCTTGTGAGCCCTGTCCTCAAGCACACAGCACCCTTGCTCGCTCCCATCAGAAAGTCCTTCTAGAATGGAACCTGGCCTGCCATCAAGCTTCTGTCCTGTGGTTGTGAATTGGTGTAATCGCCTATTAAAATAACGCTAAGTCCTGTGCTGTGGAGGCAGCTTTGCAGGAGAGAGGCAGGTGGGGGAGGAACTTGCAGGGAGGCGCTGTGCCAGGCCAGAGTGGAGAAAGTCAGCGGGAGCAAACAGAGGTGCACGGCTCACTGAGCGCTGCTCCTTCGCTTTGACGGAGGATCAGTTTGGACTTGTATTTCATGAGTCCAGAGGATTAGCTGCCTGTGCTTCCCGCAGATTCATGCTGCCAGAATCAGGACGGGATGACAGGTAGCCAGTGACGGGCCCACAGGTGTCATGGGCCAATGTGTGTAGGACACTGTGGCCAGTCGTGGCCAGTGAGCCTGTGGTGCCTACAGGAGCACCTCATCCCTCAGTAGCTTCTGCCGTCTCCCTGTTCTTCTCACTGCCATTCTGCAACGCTATTGCCCAGTCCCTTCCCACCTGCTCTGCCACCTGGGGCCTGGAGGTGGCCATCCAGAGGGGTGAAGGCAGCCTCTGGGGGTTTTCTCTCCACAGTCCATGGACAGAGGCTGAGGCAGGCAGGTCACCATAAGTTGGAGGCCAGCCTGGGCTATGTACTGAGTGCAAGGCTAGCCTGAACCATAGGGAGACCCTGTCATACCAAAAAAAAAATGCTTGTGAAGGTCACTGTGAAAGAACTGTTCCCTGTGCTCTCTCCTAGGGACTGTATAGCTTCTGGATGCACATCTGGGTGTTTTACCCATTTCGAGTTGATATTTTTGTATGGTAAAAGATTGTAGGATAAGAGTCCCGTTTCCTTCTTTTGCCCTACGGAGATTCAGCTTCCAGCACCATTTATCCAAGGGGACTGTGCTTTCTCACTGTGTTTTCTTGATGCTGTGGTTGAGAATTGCTTGACCATTTATGCTTGGATGTATTTCTGGGTGCTCTGCTCTATTCCATTGGTCTCTCTTTGCTTTAATGCAGTACCATACTGTTTTGATTACTCTAGCTTTGTAATATAATTTTAAGTTAGGAAATGTGATTAGTTTTCTTCATCAGTATTGCTTTGACTACTTGGTTTTTGTTGCTGTTTGGTTTTCATTTTTCTTTTAAGAGTTTTGTGGTTCCATATGAATTTTAGGATTTTTTCCTATGTCTCTGAAGAATGCCACTGCAATCTTTTTTTTCTTTTTCTTTCTTCCCACCTCTTTCTTCTCCCCATTTCCTCCTCCTCCTCTTCCTCCTCTTCCTCTTCCTCTGCCTCTCTGTCACAGCACTTTGCTGCTTATATGTTTTTTCTGGTATTCAGGAAAAGAAGTAAAGACTCTGCATCATTCTTTTGACAGCTGTGAATGCTGTTTCAGATTCCTGTGCGGCGTGTGCTCAGGTGCATATTTACTGAAGAATTCTAACTCTTCCTCGTACATCATATATCTGGGGTAAGGGGGACAGCAACACTCGATGTGACCCTCCTTGCCTTGTGCCTCTGTAGCAGGGGTCAAGAGTTGTGAAATAAAATCTCCCTTCTTTTCAGCCTTTGCGAACATATCCATAAAAGTGTGAGAAGCATCTCAGAGACAGGAAAGTCAGTCCTCTTGTCAGGGTGATATATGATTCTGGAAAATAGAAAAGAAGCAGGTCACTTTTACAGCCACCCACCAGGAGCATGTAATTAGGCTTGGACTCTAGCTGTGTCTTACACGGACCTGGACTCAGCCTCAGAGTCCCAGCCAGGGTTTGCTGAAGCCCTGGACATGTCTGCTGCTAGTTAGCCTCTTTCTGCTTCAGTTTTCTTGATTAGGTTATCTCGAGTCATTAGGGGGTTATTCATTTTAATAGACACTTATTGGATTCGTGAAAAGAGACTTCAGTGACTGAGATACAAGAGCTGAATATTATCTGGCTCATTTCACACTTCAGAAGAGTCTCAACCAGCTGAAGAGAAATCCTTTCACAGTTACAAAAGTTTGTTTGGGGACTTTCTGTGCTTCCCTTGAGAAAGCGAACTGTCTGTGGTTAATAATACGAATTTTCTTTTAAGACACTGAGAAAACATTTCCTTCGGTTACATATGCTGACATTTTCTGTATTGAAGATGTGGGTGATAAATGGCCTTTTACATTTCTGCTGCAGGAAGCCTGAGTCATTCTGCAGAGCTGTTCATTTGCTGACGTTCACTCCTCGGGGTCCCTGGAGCGGCAGGGGGCGGGGCCCAACTCTGGTCACCCAGGTCCTCTTTGCAGCTGTCGGGGATGTCCTGAGAAGCAGAGCCTTGGAGCGATGGCCTGCCTTCAAGGAGCATAGGCCTACCCCAGAGGAATGGAGTTACCTCTCGCCCTGGAGATCAACGCAGACTAAAGCTCGTGTTTAATACTGGATTGTACTTACTATGAAGTGTCATAGAAACTGGAGAATTTGTCATAGGTGGAACTTTCCCCTCTTTTTAAGGAAAAGATGAGAGGGATGGGAGAAGTTAGAGACCTCACCAGTTGCCGGGCTTAGGGAAAACAAGTCATTTTATAGCAGCAGCGTTTCAGTACCATGGACAGGAGCCCTGCCCTCAGCTGCTTGGCGCCCCTGCTCTGCAGGGTTTAGGCCCAGAGTCCAGCCTCCTGTTTAACACAGGCCAGACTCTGCAGCTCTGCTGCCATTCTGTAGAAGACCTTGGTCATTTGAACACTGAGCCTTTAGAGTGCAGTTTGGAGAATTTTAGACCGTGTGTGTGTGTGTGTGTGTGTGTGTGTGTGTAGTGAGATAATGACATCCCTATTTATTTTTAATCCAGGAGAGCTTTAATACCTGACACATGAACAGTAGCAACCAATATATATGTATGGAGAGTGACAGACAGATGCAGAGGGAAGAGGGAGGGAGGGAGAGAAAACAAAATGCTGAATGAGAACAGACTTTTTAAATGATTGATGTAGCTGGTGATTATTGTTCTTTCTCTCTAGAAGGAAAACTGCTAGGGGTGAAGCTTGTCAAATCTGTACTTTACTACCACCGGGCCACGGCAGTCCTGGTTAACAGCCAGCAACATGATTTATCTGTGAGAAAAGGTATCTGGGCTTGGATAAGTGGCACTCCTTACTCTGACACAGTCTTCCCCTGGGACTTACTGTTCAATAGGAAGTGGAAGGAGAGAGTCAGTTCTCTGTCACATCAGTTAAACCCTCCTAGCGACTCCCAGGCCTGCAGAAGAGGTGCTGTCCTTGCTTGGTGTCCTTTACCATCTGACCCCTCCCGTCATTTCCGGATCATGTTTCAGCCCCTGAAGTTGGTCCTGGTGCCCCGGTAGTGATGACCCTTGTGTCTCTGCATCGATGGGGGGGTGACATCTGCTCCCATCCCCTTTTGCTACCTGGTGAGACCCACCTGTCTCTCCTGGTTTGCCTTAGCTGTCCCCCATTCACAGTGGTGATGCTGAAGTGAGAGGTAACAATGACAGTTGGGCTATCTGTGTGACATACCAGCCCCTGCATGGCCCACAGGAGGGGTGCTCAGGAGCTCAGAATTCACCTTCTGAGGTGCTGACCTGCTGTAATTAACATCACGGGGTAAAGGGCGCCAGTCCATTTTTCTTTCCATAATCACATAGTAGAGGCAGAGAAGGAGACCTTGGAACACTGACAGAATGGTGTGGAATCGGTGCGTCTCTGTCATCACTATGAATTCAGAGCTGATGCCCGGGCACTCCAGTAACTGGTTCAATCCAGTGTGCTTCTCTAGAGCACCTCTGTGTAAGGAAACTACAGTCTGCCCTGAAAATGCTGACATGCGGGAGTGAGCACTGTTGGGGTGGAACACAGTAGTCCCTGTCACTTTGTGGAAGCAGGAGCACAGCAGGTGTGAGGTCAGGTGGGAGCCTGGAAGCCCAGCCACCGGGCTCAGAGGCCCCGCCCAGGAGGCATGTGGCAGGCTGCAGGGGCAGGAGTGTTCTGCACATTCCAGACGCTGGAATAGGAGGTCAGGAAGGAGAAGCAGAGAAGTGGGGTTTCATTGTTGTCTCCTTGATGCTCTTGATGGTGAACCTCTGTCTGTAACTCAGCAATGAAACATCAGATTCCCAAGAGATAAATTACCAGAAACTCATTGTTCCTCTTCCAAAAGGGATTAGTGGCACATTTCTTCAGGCAGTTGGAGTTGTACAGCATGATCTGATGTGTAGGTTCAAATTGTCCTGCAGTCCTTCATGGACACAGGGTGGCAAGCAGATGGTGCTTTGACTGCTGTGTGGCTGGAAAGAGTGGCCAGGGCTGTTTTGTCTGCGGAGGGGAAAACATTGGCTTATGAGGCCGACGAGTAGGCTAAGGTGAGACGTTAATGACTGTCATTCACGTGTGCACCACGTGGTGGGTGATGGAAGAGAGTGGTCTCCAGCCCTGGGTTCTCTCTCAGGGTGGGATTGGAAGGCAGGAAGAAGTTTTAATCATGAATTCCTTGGTGTTTCCACAGTTAGGCTGCACACATATTTTCCCGTGTAAATTCTAGGGACTCTGGGTTTTCAAAACTTCGTGTCTAAACTAATTTTAGACTCACGGAGATAAGGCAGAGGATACAGAAGGGGTGATTGTGCTGCTCACACCGTTTCCCACAGTGTGAACTTCGCACATCACTACGGCACAGTTACGGACATTAGTACGGGTTCCAGGCTGTTAGCTGAAGCCCCAGTCTGATCCCCCCGTTGCTCTGCTGGCTCTGTTTTCTGTGCCGGGACCCCCACCCCAGCAGATTGCGTGTGGCTGTGCCCCTCCCTCAGTCTGCAGTGTGCTAGGCTTGCTCTTTGTGGCCTTGCACTTCTGAAGCATGCAGATCGACGTTGGTATCACACACCTCGGAGGTCAGCTTCGTTTGATGTTCTGCATCTTGGCCATGCCCGTCCCCAGCAAGATAGTGTGTGCTGGGCAATGTGTGGCATCAAAGCGTTTGTCCAGGGTGTCCACGTGTCCCCTCTTGTGATATGGGTCTTATGTTACCGTGGATTCTGCTTAGCACTTTCAGCCCTGCTGCCTGCCCACTGTCCACTGCTTGTGGTGGTTGGCAAGGAGCAGACCCTAGAGAGTGGAACCAAAGAGCTACAGACCAACTTTTGTAAACTCCTCATCTTACAGTGAAGCACACAGGAGCCCCTGCGGGGAGCTGCCCACCCAAAGGCCACCCAGTGACCTCTGCTCAAGAAGGGACTTAGCAGCCAGCCCTCAGGCTGCACGTTTGCTGGCCTCACCACCTCCTTGTCGTGACCGAGCACTTGTAGCTCACTCCCAGTTTCACCAGGTCATGAAGGCCACACTGACTTAGGAAGACGCAGCCAGTCTCCAGTCAACTCCCAGTGGTAGAGTCCATCGCCCGTGGTGTCCACTCAGAGCGGGCCAAGGCTGGGACTCAGGTGGACTTCTGGATCAGCGTTTCTAAAATGAAAACAATTCTCCTGGAATGTTCCACATAACACAGAGGGAACAACAACAAAAACCCTATTTGAGATTTTTAACAGAAAAAGGAGATTTGTTTATTAATAATTCATGAGTTCCCATTGAACATGCACGACAGAAACAGTGCTATTCAATAGAGAATACTGTCATCTGTCACTGTTTTATTTGACATTTACACTTTTTTTTTGCCTGATACTGCAAAACTTTCTTGGATGGCGTGCAAAAATTGTATAAATGAAAAGAATTCCAAGGAGGGGACCCTTTCTCTCTCCTGCAGTGGGTTTGCTCACAGCCACAAGTGTACGCTTGCATCCCTTCCCTGCACATTCATTGGCCTCTGGAACTGATCGGAGACCCTGTCTTGCAAGCAGAAAGTAGTACCTGCGACGATGGGGAGGATGGCGGGAGAGGGTGGAGGGAGCAGAGATGGCAGCGAGGTGGGGAGTGCACGTGAGGCCGATTTCCTGAAGAGAGGCATTCAGGGATGGGGTGCGGGGGAGTCAGGAGAAAGCAGATCATGGCTGCTCTGAAGAAAACCAGAAAAACTATACTACCATTTTAGATAGGCATACATATTCATAAGTGGCAGCCCAGGGGAATTCACTAGGGGGAACAGCAGCTCCTAGGAGGGGAGCAGGTTGGAGTGGGGAGCCCCTTCAGCATGGTGTTACTGTAAGGCTCTTGACGGTCTTTCTGTTCCGTAGGTTAGTTATTATTTATAAAAATCACAGAGCCAGCTGATACATTCATAAGCTAATTATTGAAGCAGCTGGGTACACATGGTGCAATATGTCCAGGCTAGGAAGTAGTGCAGATTTCTTGGGGCCTGCTGTGGTGAGGGCGCCGTTGAAGGCTCCATCCCTTAATCTGATCAGCCAAGCACACACTTTGTGGGGAAACTAGATTAATAACCCTCTAAATACCATGAATGTGCTTCACCTTCCTAACCGGGGTCCCTTAAACATGCCATTAGCTCGGCTCCATTAGGGATTTGAGGGACTTCTCTGGTGCCTGAGAACAGGGGCTCGCGGGCCACTTCTCCTGCCAGAAATTAATTTGGTTTGCTTCTGCCTGCACACATGATCACACTTGTGTCTAATCTGCTCCCTAATAGCTTCAAGGTCAGGCCCTTGCTTGTCAGTGGGCAAATGGAGCCCTCCAAGACCGATGCAGATCACACTGTCCATTTGCAAGCCCAGACACTGTCCTGCATGACCGCTGTGACACACATGACAGCAGAACTGATAAGCTGAGTGCGGCTGTGAACATCGCACAGGACATTGCCAGTGTTGCGGGGAGGTGCACTCAGATGTCACCTGTCCCCTTCGGGCCACAGCGTCCCATGATGTTGCCTGTGCCCAGAGTGAAGCAGCAGGTGCCGTCTGCCTGCAGGTCTGGTGTCTCTCAAACAGATGTAGGGTTTTGTTTCTATTTTCCGTTCAGCGATGGGTCCCTATGTTCCCACCTCCGCTGGGAGATGTTAAACATACCTGTCTGAAACATTTGAGAGAGTTCAGTTGGAGACTTATTCAGATTTGTGAAAAGACAGAGAAATAGGAGCTTATTTTTCCACAGATGGTTTATTTTCCATTTCAAGAATTCTTTTCTTTGTATGAAAAAGCCCTTGAGGAAACACTTTGGGATCAGATTTTTTTCAAATAAAATTTATTTTCTGGTTGGGCAAAAAAAATTTATCTTCATTTCTCATACACATGGCACCTTGAAAATTAACCATTACCTCCCTCTAATTGACAAAAATGTATGAAAGCTCCAAGAAAGGCATTTCCCCACAAATGATAAGGTGTCTTGTTTTCATCTTCCTCAGCCTCCAACTCTCCCAAGCTCCCAGTCTATTGCAAGAAAAGATCAGGTCTGCACAAATGTGGCCTCTCGCTTGTAAAAACAAGGCAGTGTTGTGTTACAGATTAGTTTATAAATCCCCGGTGGCTTCACAGTTCAGTGCCTACAGCTGCTACAGATGGGCCTGGGTTTTTGTCTCGGCGCGCTGCTGCAGCCGGCAGTTGAAGGGGAAAATGGAATGATCAGGTTATTAACATGGAGGCCGAGAGGAGGAGGCTGCACAATGAGAACAGCTGGTGTTGCTGTCTTGGCCGATGCAGCGGAGATAATCAAATCTTGCCTTTTTTTGGGTAAAGGCAGAAGACACAGTGGAGAGTTAGACAAACAACGGCTTAGGATATTATATGGAGCTTTCACAATGCGTGTCAGGGACTTGCGTTGGCTCACGAGTGATGACACAGGACTGGTTGAGATTTGGGATTCATTTTTCATGAAGTCAGTTTGTGTTTATTTAGGTACCTTTTTAGAGAAATTTTTACTCTTGCAAAGAGGCATGATGTGGGACAGTCCTTGTTTTAAAATTAGCAATGTTGCTTGGAAATGATGGGTTAGAAAGCGTCTGGGTACAATATTTTGACATGAGTCAGGAAGCGATGTTGACAGCATCCTCTGCATTATTTTCATATCATCCGTCATTATTTGCATTGCATTTTCTTTCTCCTGCAGTTGCAGGAGCAAGGACGTCCGGATGCCAGAGTTGGGAGGCGGACCTGTGCAGGTGTGAGTTGCCCATGGCCACCTTCCTGCAGGTGTGGCCGTGACAGGCAGGTTGGTGATGAGAGCAGGGAGCCCAGGCCCTTCAGAGATGGAGCAAGGGCACCTTCACCATCCTCTCCTGGGGCTGTGGTCTCTGACGTGTGTGGTTACTCAGAACTGCAAGGTGTTTTCTCCCCAGAGAAAGCCAGTGCTGTTTACACTTAGACTTTCTTCTTCTTCAGAATTTGTCATCTCATAATATGCATTGGCTCATAATCAGTCTTAATCTTAAATGGGATTCTAACCAGTTGGGCGGCTTCTAACAATAGTAGCTGACCACTGCCGCTCACTTCTGGTGATCAGGGAACTATAATCTCACGCAAGGCGCTCAAAGGCGTTGCATTAGAAACCCGTGGAGAATGAGCTCTGTTGGAAGGGCGGTAAGTCACAAGCCAGAGAGGATGCTCTGGCATAGTCTTCTGAGTCCAGGTCAGGGCCTCTGTGCCCTCCATGGCTAAACAGTGCCCCTCTCCGCAGGGCTGGCTCTGTGAGCTGCTCCGCTGGAAGGAGAACCCGAGCCCGGAGAACCGCACGCTGTGGGAGAACCTCTGCACCATCCGCCGCTTCCTGAACCTCCCCCAGCACGAGAGGGACGTGATCTACGAGGAGGAGTCGCGGCACCACCACAGCGAGCGCATGCAGCATGTGGTCCAGCTGCCCCCCGAGCCCGTGCAGGTCAGCACCCTTCCTTGTCTCCATCCTTGTCCCAGTCCCCACATGAAGGCCTGCAGCAGCTGCTAGGGGCCCAGCGGGCTCTGCCACACTCCCAAGGCAGGGACCCTGTCCTCACAGTGGGCACCGTGTGTGCTGGGAGCGCTGTGTGCAGAGGAAGTGACTGAGATGTCAGATGCCCAAGGCGGCTGCTTTCCTGTGTGCTGGTCCCTGGGGCTGTGAGGACGACACTCAGGGGGAATTAGATCTCCCTGCCAGTTTGCTCTCTAAGAAAAAACTGAGTCTGTTTTTAGCCCAGGTTCTTCAAGAGCATTTATTTAGGGTGAGGAGAAGTAGCTACCAGACCTAAGGCAGACCTTTGAGCTCAGCTGAACTTTTGGAAGAAACTGTGAGGTTCCTAGAATTTTAAGATGTGATTTGATGCTGTCTTTGGTTTCCTCCTTTAGAAAGTCTGCCCTTGCTTGGGCAGTGTGTTTTGTTGGCTTAGTTTTTGCTGTCACTGAAACTTTTCTTTCTCAAAGTATTGAGCTTACAGACCCTCTCAGGGATCTAAAGCAGCGCTTTCAGAAAGAAGCATAATGTGTGTTCCTGTGGTGGCACCTGGTCCTGGATCCCAAGGCACCAGGAGGGCCTCTCTGGGTCTTCTGTGCAAAGCAAGGAAGTGAGCCAGAGGTGCCTGTATGGAAGGAAAGGTTGGCAGCAGGGCTTTGCTGGAGGCAGTGGCAGGGACAGCAGGGTGGGTATGGCACACCTCAGGCCCCCAGCCACTCTGCACCCAGCTGCCAGGAGGAGCTAGAAGCCAGGGCCATTGCAGTGTGTTCAGGTGCGGGCGTGTCCATCCACATCTTTGTAGCCTCACTGGCCAGTTTCCAGCGCCAGAGGCGCACAGCGAATGTCCCCGCCGGGAGACTCGTGGGTTCCTCAGGCTCCTGCGGCATCTGCCTGGTGGTAGGCAAGGAGGGGGCACCGCCAGGAAGGGGCAGAGCTGCAGCCATCACCCCTCTGCCTGGGACCTCATCGGTCCCCAATGCCCCTCCACGTTTTGAGCCCTGCAGACTTTGAATTTTACTTTCTTAAAATTGAAGAAGGGCCCAGTATAGGTTTACTGAAAGTTTATTTAGAAATTAAGTTTGTTTGAAAAATTCAAACAAATTTCTTAAAATTGAAGAGGGGCCTAGTATAGGTTTACTTAAAATTCTAGGTTACTAAAATTTATAGTATAGGTTAAAGTTTATTTAGAAATCAAGTTTGTTTGAAAAATTCAAGGCACACTCCTATTACCACTCAGCATCCTTTTGTAAGTAGCCTAGGGTACCCCATTAGCAGAACAAATGACCTCAGACGGAAGACTGTGGAAACCATCGAAATCTGCGTGCAGAGACTCGGCTGCCTCCTCTCGTGGTGACGTGCAGTGCTGCTGGCTTCTGTCTGCAGACGCACAGGCCGAGCTGCCTCCAGCCTCTGAGGCTTTCCTGGGCGGCTGTGCCAGGCCCGCCCCGGCCTAGCCCAGGAGGGAAACTGACTCACTGTAGACTTTAGTACCAGACCCAGTTCAGTTCTGCAATGAGGAAGTTGGAAACTTAGAGAAATCTGACCCAAAAATCAGGAAACCTGCTCTCTCCGTCCCGACTGAGGGCACCACTGTGGAGGCTCCTGGTTCTGGACAGGTCAGCCGTGTGGCCCTGCACAGCCGAAGGAAGATCCAGCAGGCTGTCTGGTCCTGCAGCCGGCCGGCGTAAGTGGAGTAAATCCCGGACACAGACAGCTCATTGATTTATGAATTTTATTATCTTTTGTGTCAGTATTATCAGAAGTAGAGTTTGCTGACGTTATCTAATGGTAAGCGAGAATCAACGATTTTCCTTCTGAGTTTTCAGCATTCACGTGAGCCTCTGATATCACTAAGAGGAACCCGCACATCTTGGGAACCTGTGTTCTTGTCACTCAGACTGTAACGTGGGAGCTTAGAGCAGGTCATCTCCTCGACCTGGGGTGCCTGTCACCGTTGACCTTTGTCCTATCTCTGTCCCCCTCTTCCCCACCTGGCTTTTTTTTTTTTTTAATCTTGTGCCTGTCTCTCGGTGACATGGCTTTGCTGAATTTATGTTTATCAGCAAAACAGGGATGTGTATTAGTAATTGTTTATTACAATCTTAATAGGAAAAGTGGACAAAATGAACTAAATGCAGCCAGCAGCACTCACGCACCTGGAGCTCCCTGCCAGTGAGGCTTGGGGCACTGAGGACTGTGTGGGGACCACCAGGCCCCCATGAAGCCTCTGCAAGGTGCCTGGGAGTTTACTTGTGACGTGACACTGGCTAAAATCTTAGATGTTTTGGCTTACCTATTGTAAGAATTTCTAAATTTCTGTGCAGAGAATATTAGTTTGGCAATATCGCTTTGTCTAATTGGGTAGAAAATGTTCCATCACTAAATGGGTAAGAATGGATAAAATCAGTGATAATTAAGAGCTTCTCATGGATGTGGCATCACGAAATACAGCTTTGCCTTCCTGTCCTGGGGTGGAAGAGCGATGTTTGCACCTCGGTAGGGGCTGGAGAGTGCCGCCGCCCAGTTTTCAGCCCTCTTTGTGCACCCGGTTCACAGCCCATCAAGTTAGGCCCTTGCTGGTGCACCAGCTCTAGCAAGAGCCCCCTCCCTCCTCACCATGGTCTTCCTGGGAGGCTGAGTCCCCGGGGTCCTCGCCTCTGTCTTTATGCAGACAGGGTGTTTGCAAATAGAGGTATATTGTGGCCTTGCATTGCCCTCAGACATGTTTCTTTTTAGCCCCTAAAGTTGGAAACTTTTCGAGCCCATATTTAGAAATTATATTTCACATAAAATTCAGAAAATCCAAAGACTTGACCCACCAGGCTCAGCTCCCTCAAGGCTGGAGCTGTGCCCTGTCCGCACTCACCAGCCTGCATGAGCATAGCCTGTTCCCTTGCTCTGTTTAGGCTCCACACCTGTCCTGTCACCTTTGTCCTTCACAGTCATGGCCCTCCTGGCTGCATTTCTGCGTCCGAAGCCACCACACCAAGCCACACTTGCCTTCACCCCACTGCTCTGCCTCCCCAGCGGTAGACTTCACATACCACTTGCTTCCTACCTGGCAACAACACAGCTTTGCACACTTCCCTTAAGTGCATGTTTGATGAAATGGCAGTTTAGACGTGGAGCGGGGTTGGGAACACTGAAGAGTGCTGGAGCCCAGGGCCTGGCTGTGCCAAAAGAGTGGGACGGCAGCTCCTCCCTGGGATTCCGGGTCTTTAGGGGCACGTCTGGCATCCACACTGTCTTGAGTCATCCGTTGCTGTGGGCTCTGGGGTGCAGACCTGAAGCAAACCAAGCCCATTCACCCCAGGGGACCACAGCATGCTGGTGCTTTGAGAGTGTGACGTCTCAGGGGGATGAGAGTTCATGACACCCCAAAGGACCATGTGGCACACACAGAAACATTCACTAGTGGCATTGGGAGTGTGTGAAGGAGGGACATAAGGGAAGATGCCTGAGAAGTCCCCTTGAGCCTTGATGATGAGAGAGAGTTGCATCGTGGTCACCACACCATGTTCTTAGTCCAGCTCGAAGCAGTGCCGAGATCACAGAGGTAAGGCCTGGAAGGCAGACCAAGTCACGCCAAAACACGCGTGGAAAAGACCGAGACAGCTTCTCTTGCCCCCCTATGGTGGGGCCGAATGCTTGCGTGTGGTCATGGTGAGCCCCGCCTCGTGGGTCTTAGAACCTGAGGCTGAGCCTCAGAACTCTGAGCTCAGGCGCTTGTTACCAGCACTCCAGCCATAGCCAGAAAAGCCAGGGCCCCAGTGTCCGGTCAGAGCTGAGTGAGGACAGGTATGTTTGGCATCCAGTCTCCTGTGAATGCACAGAGTGGTGGGACACCCCTGTGCTGGGATAGGCAGGTTCCTGAGGGGTGGGCAGAGGTACCTGCTGTGATGCCCCATCTGCAGCTTGGGCTCAGCACTTTCCTATGACTCCATGGGGTTCTCCAGCTGTTGAGGGGGCACCATGGCTCCCTGACAGGTGTGTGTTCTGCACACAGTGCATGCTGTACACTCAGAGTGAGACCTGGCCGGTGCCCACTGGGGGCCCCACCCACTCGGTGGCACCCACTTGTGTAGACCCCTCTGGTGGCTCTTGGCTGGCGTGCCTGGTAGTTCTGGAAATACTTTTGGTTATTAGAATTTGAGGGTTCCCAGTGTCTCACAGTGTGCAGGGCGAGCCCCACCGCTCTGAGCCCTGGAATGGACACCGCTTCACAGTATCAGGTGGGAGCTGAGAGTGATGCAGGCCATGAGGAGCTGTATGCTTAGAATCCAAGGACAGAATGACAGCCACACCTCTCTTCTGCGTGTCCTCCCTGTCCCTGGCAGCATGTCACCCCTCCATGAGCCAAGCTGTCATATGTGAGACTGCTACCCATCATCTCCAATCCTTGAGACCCAAGAGAGTGGGTGCTTTTGCTGCTTTCACAGATAAGACACTGAAGCTTAAGTGAAGAAACTTGCTCAGCACGAGAGGCTCCCCTAGCTTCGGTCCAGCTTCCCAGCCTGGCTTTGATTGTGTACCGGAGAGGTCAGGGCACAGCAGGCCACTGTTCCCTGGGTGTGTGCTGTGGGCTGCTCCGTTATCACCTCGTTTTAAACCGCTCTGTGGATGGGTGTGGGTTTGTGAGTCTTGTTCTTCTAATTTTGTGGAACTTGAAACGTGGTGACATCTGTCAGTGACATGATTGGGTCTCTCCCCCTCATCACGCCGCCCTGGTGTTGGCACTCCCGTTGCTGGGCCTGGCTGCTGACTGGGCAGCAGCAGGGTGCACACAGCCTCCCTGTCAGCTAAGCTCAGGCTGGTCCACTCCGCTTTCCCAGAGAACAGCGTGACTTGCAGGTTTGCTTCAGCTTCGAGCACAGTGAGTGATGGAGCTGTTCCCTGACTGGCTAAGGTGTCGGCAGCTTCTCTGCCAGGGCGCCTGTCCTCTGCCTGGTGCAGGCTCCACCTGCAGATGCACCCAGCCGAGGACTGCATCTCACTGCTGTCCTGAGCGGACACGTGCACAGCAGCCATGGCCAAGGAAATGCTGGAGCAGAAGCGATGCCTCCCTTGGGAAGACCCTGGCCACCCCGAGGGGCCACGCTAGCTGTTCTGTAACGTTGTTTTACCCCGTGAGCACTTAGTCCCCAGAACATCCTGATCTCAGTGTCACCAGCTAGTTTTGTAACATACCTGTTGTAGTCAAGGTGTGCAGAGAACAATTAAAATCAGGACATGGAGTTTATAATATTATTTTAGGATGGTCACACAGAGTTGACACAAGAAAATGCAGGAAATGATCCACATCACCAAAGACATAGAATATTCAGCCAAGGACCTGAATGCCACAGCAATGTCCCACATGAGTCCAAATGAAGACCCAGAGTTCACGACAATGCCTCCCACGAGTCCAACTGGAGGTCTAGAGCCCACAAAAAGGACTCACACCAGTATGTTTTATGGATCCCTGCTGGTAAGGCCCAAAGGTCAGCGGTGGAAGCCAGAAGCCTGTGCGAGCAGGATGAATGAGCTGTGCTGGTAGGTTGAGGATTCTATGCTGGAGCCGAGAAGTCACACTCACACAAAGAACAGGGCTGTCCTGAAAAGCACCAGAGCCATCCTCAGTGACACGGAGGCCCCGAGCTTCTCTGACATAAGCACAGTCAAGTACATGCCAGGAAGCCTGTGTGACGAGTTCATCCTGGAGACAAAGCCAGGAAACAATGCTTGATGTGAGGACCAGAGTTTCTCCAGGAGAACCAAAGGCTCAAACAGCAACATGTAGGAGAACCCACAACGCCTCAATGCACTAACGCCTTAACACACTAACGTGATAGCTTCTCCTTCACGTCTCCAGTTATGCTGGCAACTTTCCTCAGGTGAAACATCACGCTCATTGCCCTGCTGATGTAATCCAGCTGGTGTTAAGTTGACCACCAGTTTTTAATCCATAACAACACCTAAACTTTTTTAATTTGTCATTCAGGAACATAGAGTGGGAAGGAAGTGTCTGCAGGTCGCGCTTTGCGTCCTAGGAGCTGGCCCTTTCCATCACGGGGCTGCATCTGCATTCTCCACAGTGTCCACATAAGAGACAATGTCCCCGAGTGGCCGTGGCAGAAGGTGGTGGCAGTGGCAGCACATGAGACTCCTTAGTCCTGAGGTCAGACACGACATGCATGGTGGCCAAGCTCCCCCAGACATTCGGGCAGGACAAGACTGCTTCTCTTTTTAAATTCGAAGTTTTGCAAAGTTGTTTTTTCTTTTACAAGACATAGAAACCCCAGCTTCATTACTGGAGGTGCAGTGGGGCAGACGACTGCCGGAGGAGCTTCACAAAGAGCCCAGGTGTCAGGTGTGGGTGGGCATCTGTGCAACTGAGCCAATAGCTTTGAGGCTGTGGATCCCACAGTCACCCTTCCCTTTGCTGCCCTGGCATCACAGCCACTTACTGCCCTCAAGCTTCCCTTCCATCTGTCCCCTGACCTGTCGCCTGCTGGACCTGTGACTTCTGCATGCTGCTTATCGCTTCTCTCAGCTGTAATTCTGCCCCCTCAAGCCCTTGATCCTTCCCCATCTCCGTGTCTTCCTGTGGGCCTTAATCCAGGCCAGCTTCCATGGCCCCTCCTTGTCTGCTCCTTGAAGCTTGCCAGAGAGGGGAGGGGACAGGCGACCTGAGCGTCATGAGGCAGGCCTCCTTGGCTTTCCATCCCCAGCCAGTGGTCAGGATGCTCACTGCAGAAGACTCTGCTCCGTTTTTGCTTTTTGTGGTGCATGTCCGTAGCACCACATAGTGATCACCTTCCTTGCTGGAAGCTGGTGTCTAGACACGACATTTCTTTTTTTCTCCCTTCCCTCCACCTCTTGGTCCCCTTCCCATTTGCAAGAGATCTCTCTGCCTTTCAGACTGTGCAGATTATAGCATGAGCCATCAGGCTTGGCAGATTTTATTATTTTAGCTATTGGTGGAAACTTTATTTGAAGGACTGTTTATAATGTGTAGCAGGTCATCGCCCCATGACTAAATGATACGGGGTTGAGACCCCACTGGTAAATATAACCAGTTAATTTTACTGTTGAAAATTTATGATGCATAATGGTTTAAACAAATATAAATACTTCTCTTGAAGCCAAGCTTTGAAATAGGTGGCTGGGATTTGCTGAAGTCTAAGGGTAGTATGGTTTGTAAGTAAAAAGGTCTTGTGTTAGTTAGCTTTCTGTCGCTGTAAGGAAACCCTCACGAAAAGTGACTTATAAGGAGCAAAGGTCTGTTGTGACCCACGACTCTGGAGCCTCCAGCCCAGGATCCCTGGCCACAGCACCCTAGGTTCCTGGGGGAGGCAGTGTCTTCCCGGAGCAGGAGCATACGGTGAGGCCAGGAAGCAGGAGAGGGGCCTGGGCTCCCACAGTTCCCCTGCGCGGCGGGGTGGGGGGTGCCCAATGACCACAGGCCTATCCCAGCAGGGCCCCTGCTCAGCGAGCACACTGTGAATGTGTAGCCGTGGCTCACTCACCCAGACCACAGCCATTCCCAGATGTTCACAGTACCCCAGAGTGTTTCCTAAGGAGGGGCAGTTGCTCTCTGTCTCTACATCAGGGAGCCCTCGACTCACTGGGCGAAGAATGGTCTGGTAAGGACTTGTGGCAGGGCTCTGCTGACTTGGCAGCGTGTGACCTGGGGCAGGCGTGCGGTGCACACTTGCGTGATCGCAGACTTTCATGAGAAATGCGCACTCTAGGGCACTCCATCCGTTTCTGACTCCCATCGAGGATTTTGAAGGAAGTGTGGAAAATAGAAACACGCTGCTTGTGGGTGGCGCCGATGTGCCTGGAGGAGCAGATGAGCAGCAACAGGTGAGTCTGAGTGCTGTGCCTGGGCCCAGAGAGGCCTGTTGGTTCTCTCCGGACGACGGTCAGGACATGGCAGAGAAACCAGCCAACCTCTACGCTGGCCTCTCAGCTGTTTCTGTTTAGTGTGGAAGCCTAACAAAACTGAAAACTACTGCTGATTTTTATTAAGTCCAAGTCTGGAACTTCCCCTTCTAATGATAGAAAAGCACACTTTAAATGAAAGGAAAACTAATGAAGTTCTGAAATTCACTTATTTTATTATTACTTGGTTTGACCCTAGAAATGGGAGATCAAGCAAACTGGCTAGGTTTGACAGCTCGAGGGTCACAGGTTAGTTTCCTCCCAAGTCATTTCTAGACCTAATTCATCACGAATCATACAGCCTGTCACCCCTGGGTGTGGAACCCTCAGTAGAACTGCAAGTCACCCCAGTCACTTCGGGGCTGGGATGATGACAGGTGGGTCGGACCCAGCACAAACTTTGCTGGGAGCAGGTTGGAGACCAGCAGGTTGGGTAGGGAGAAGGCAGGCTGCAGACTCCATGGCAGGCTGGGTGCAGAGCAAGGAGTCCAGGAGTCTGGCTGTCACACCATCAGTGGCACAGAACTGGCCGTTCTGGGCTCTGCACAGGAGAGGCAGATGGTCTGATTGGGCCTTTGCACTCCAGAGAGGCTGTTAAACTGGCACAACACTGAATAACTCCAGCTGACTGCTCAAAGTTCTGTGACTGCCTATGAGTTTATTGTTTATAAGCAAGATTTGCTGAAAACCATTGCATGAAAAGATCAGGTGTTTTGGAATTGAATAACTGACATTTTAGCTCATCTGACCATGAGATACTAAAACTTTCACTGAAGTAGCAATCTACTTCACACTTCCTTTCAATTTAAATTTATTTTTTCATGCTTGGGATTTGTCTGTATTCTTTCTGTGTGTGACCTACAAGGACCAGCAGAATCTCTGGTCGGATCCATCCGACAGACTAATGGAGCCTGCACATTTGTGGAACCAGATACCCTAAGCAGATCTGACAAATCTAGGTAGAAAAGAAGGGAACAGTTGATGGCAACAAAAGTTACTGTTTCAGACATGACACAGTAAACTCAGACAGTGCACTCAAAGTAAGGAATCAGTTTTTTATTGTGAAAAGTACTGTAAATCCCAGAGCTAAAAATCTGATAGGCACCCAAACATACATGCCTACGGATGGGGGAGTCTTCCTATTTCCATGCAGAGTTAAATGGAAAAAGCACACTAAGGCAGCACGAGTGTGAAAGTTCAGTGTCTACATGCAAGTGATTTTTAAGTGTACTTGTTCTCAGCCAGGGCTTGGCAGTTCAGGTCAAGGGTGTTCTTGAAAGTACCCTGGAGGATTGGGAGGGATGCATTGGGCCAGTGCAATGGATTTGCGCGCAGATGTACTTTAGGGAGAGGTGTGAGAGGGATCCTTGTTCGAGTGTCTCCTGTGAAATGAAACCTCCCAAAAAGAGAGGCAGGAACCTGGCAGGTTGGTACTGTGGCTTCCTGAGGGACGAAGAAGAACCCACTGTGTGGGAACACACACCCTGGTCGCCTACCGCGTGCATCCTGTCAGTGGGCCAGGCTGCTGTCTGTCTGCTGAGCAGAACAGCTGCTGTCCCAGCAGCGTTTCCTGGTCCTTTATCTGTGAGATGTGGACCCAGGCCCTCTGTGTCCAGGAGCTCAGGCCAGAGGTGGCACGTGGCCTGCATCCTCTGTGTCCTTGGCTCAACCTGCCATGTAAAGCAGAGTGGTCCTCACGTCACATGAGCACGGTGCAGACCCTCGCTCATAGGACACGTGTGTGACCAGCTCCTGCTCCGTCCCATGCTCTGCATTTCAAAACCTAGTCTGAAACACCTTGGCCCAGATGGGAAAGAGAGCTCCGTGTGAGTTCCAGAACCTCACAGGCACAGCTCCAGGCCGTGACACAGAGAGTGGCTCCAGTGAGGGAGAGTTAAAGTGACAGTCTTTACTCAGGAGGTTGAAAGTCTCCATTCATGACCATTCTTGGCTCTGGGTTTGTGTTTTTGCTTCTCCCTCTACCCTCTGATCTCCCCTGCTGCCCCATCTGATGTTTCGCATTAGATGCGAAGAGGGCCAGGCCAGGTGTGTGCGAGCTCCGGGAGGATGCATTAAGTCACAGCCCGACGTGGCGGGGTCAGCACGGAGTCAGACGCGCATGCCAGCTCCCAGTGCTCCCAGAAGTGCCTCATCCTTGCAGTGTATCATGGACAACAGCGTCACATGGATAATTATATTGTTATGAACACTAGAAAAAATCGTTTTGACACACAGCATTTTCCAGTCAGCCTGGCTTTTCAGTGCTTGCAGTTTTCATGCCTCACGGCTCCTGTTTTTTCAGTTTGCTTTTAAAATGTTATCATCAATAATGGGTCTGTTCTGAGGTCAGCTTCCAAAGAGAAGACACCGAGGAAGACCCGTTTTCCTGTTGCCCCAAGCCAAACGTCTGTTACCTTTTGTTGCTTGTGCTTTTAATTAAGAAAGTTATGGTAACCAAGTTTTCCTGGGGAGTTTTAAGAGCTTTAGTCATGTTTCAGGTCATTGCCACCTGTAATAGAATGAATTATGTTTGGTGGCAAATCACTGAAAAAAGTCAGGGGAAAGAGCCTGAGGAGAAATACTGTCATTGATTTCTTTTCCGCTGTTCTCCAGTGAAGCAGATTTTGACAGGCTGAATCTGAAAAAAGAGGTCAGCCCGCCGGCCGCTCACCTGCTGGCAAGTTCCAGGAAACAAAAATACCCGCAGCACTCTCCTTCCTTAACCCTTTCTATCAAATGCAGTGTTTCATTTTGAAAATGAAACGAATGCCCCTGGGGCTTTTGAAACTTTAATAATACACAATAAATAAAAATATATCTCATAACTCAGCAGTTTCATTTGGCAGCATCATCTCCTAGATGCACTGGAACTGCACAAACATAAATACTTGCGGCTTCAAAAGCCCCATTTCTATTTGCTAAATAAACTTGGCTGGCTTGAAATTCCTCTGTGGACAGTCATTAATACAATCTACTCTGACAGCATTTAATTAAAGTGCTTTTCTCTATTAAATTCATTAGACACACACACACACACACACACACTCTCCAGTGTGTAACTGTTTTCCAGATGCAGCGTGGCAGAGACCTGGGAGCCCCCTTTAAGGACCTGCTCGTCACTCTTGGTAACACTCCGTTTAGCAACGGTTAAATATGGCTTAGAAAGTCAGTTCCAGGATATGGTCTCTGTCCCTTCATCAGTCTCCAAAAAGCAAATGTTAGTTCAGCTCATCTGCATAAGCATTTCTTATCTGCATACTTGCCCTACACTCTGTCAGCACTCACAGGCATTTAGGCTGGGAGGTCATAAAGGTCATATCAGGGCCGAGAATTTGCATCGGTTCAGAGCAGGTACTTGGCTTGAATATATTTGCCTGTGGATTCAGGGAGCATGCGTGTAACCATCCAGTATTAATAGATTATTGACAGTTTAATGTCTTGGCACCTACTTAGCCCATGAAGTATAATAAACAGGAAGCTGCCTGATATGACAGCAGTCAATAGCATTCTCAATCAGAACCTTTCAGTTAATTGCTGGTTGACCTCAGAGATTTCTGTCAGGTGATACAGTTCTTGGTTCAGACCAGCAGGGCTGTATTGATTTGTAGAGTTTATGGAGAGCTGATCCTTGAATACCCATTGCTCCAGTCTGTGGTAAATTTTGCTTTGTCTGCCGTCTGAGTTGCCTTTTTGGCTGTGCTTTTCACAAATACTCCCCTTACCAGCTCTACTTTAAAAATATTTCATTAAATATGTTCTCTCTCAGAAATAGAAAGTTGGGATTCTTGAAGGCACACGTGATCAAGTGTTTTAATATGATAATAGAGTTTTGATAGAATTCCTTGCTCAATCTGTAATTATAATTCCAACAGAGACCCTGACAAAGCTGAAAACTGTGCTCTCAGGAAGGGGCCTTATATAATACCTTAGGAGTGCTGTACCTTAAAACAGAAGCAGGCTTTAATGCCAAAATGCTTTTTGATCTCTGTAAGTATAAATGAAATGGCCTATATTTGGTTTCTAGAGTTTCTATGCATAACTTCCATGATTTATTTAGTTTTAGCTGAATATTTTTAAAAACAAATTTTGTTAAAGTATAAATAAGCTACCAGGCAGACAAGAAGCAGTAAAGATAGTTCGTAGCTCAACTTTAAACCATTTGCTTTGCTCACTTTGATACATGCGGCATTGGAACTGCGAGACTGAAGCCAAGCGGGAGCAAAATATATACTTTGAATTAATTTTGTTACTTATCTTCCTTCGCTGGTTCTTCATACAGGTTAACTTTATTCATTCTACTCCAAAGAAAATCAGGTTGGCATCTGGCATTTGTTTTGGACCTGGCCGAGGTGCTTTCCGGAGCACTGTGGGGTGGACCCACTCTCACCTTCCGCCCCGCCGGGCGCTGGGCGCCAGGCACCGGGCTCCTCTCGGGGTTTTCTTGGGATATGTATGATCAGTTTTAAGAAGATACTTTTAACTTTTGTAGGTGCTGGTTTTCTTGAAAGTTCTCTTTCTTCGTGTTACATGGATTCTCCGATTTTTATTTGTTGTTTTGCCTCCAGCAGCTTTTCCTGTCCTAGGAGCTGTGTGCTGCAGGTCTGGAGTTTCCTTGATATAGAAATATTTCTGCAGATTGGAGAGGGGAAGAGAAGGAAACTGATAAACCCAGCATGCCGTTTTTTAATCCCCAAGAACAGTGGTACCCTTAGTGTATGTCTTTTGAGTATAAGTAATTTTCAGTTGATGACTTTGGGGGGATTAGAGAACTACACACGTCACTCTGGTATTTTAGCATGCACAGAGTGTATGTTTACTTGTAATAAAGTGTGACAGACTTTGTAATTCAGTGTCTCTCTGTTCATTCATGGCACAGTGCCTTGGCGAGGAAGGGACCAGTGACAGTGACCCAGCAGGGGAGGACACAGAACAAGCTACAAAAGGCACAGGCAGAGGTCCAGCGTTGGTCAGCTGCAGGACCCACAAGTAGAAAGAAGTAAAACTGCTCAGGTTCCTGGCAAAATTTGCCAACAGAGGGGCTTTGTAGGACACAGGAGGTGGCAGGTCAGAGGCACGACTGTGGCCGGTGCATGGCCTCCAGGGACAAGGCCAGAGTCTTCTGGACACCCAGGTGGCCTTGCCCTGCTGATGGCCCCTGGAGGCTTTACAAGATGCTCTGGTGGCAGAGGCTGCAGAACTTAGCAAATGATGCCACGGGTCCGAACCCCAGTGACGGAGGCTCCCTGCGGTGGGGAGCAGCACCTGAGAGCCATGTGGAAGGGGGTCCTTGGCAGAGCAGCACAGGGGCTGGCAGGGCACAGAGATGTGGACAAAGAACAGTAGTTGTGAGACTTCTGCTGTCACCTGCTGGGGGCGGGTGGCTTTGGGGCAGCAGTGGAAAGCACTAATGATTAATTCCCTGCTAATGGCATTTGTATGTTGTGAGTATGTTTGTTTTACACAGAGTTCTCAGCTATTAAATCCACCCCAAAGCAAATTTGCATTTGAAAGTATAATAACTTGACAGATCTGCTTCTGAGGATGACCTACCCAGGGTAAGCAAATATGCTGGGAGGAAATCGGACTGTGTGGATCCAGGCCTCCAGGAAGCGCCTTGCCTGCATGGCCCTGGGGAACTAAGGAGCCATGGTCTCTGTCCGCAGGAGAAGGAACCTTGTGCTTGACCTAGCTACTGCCTGAATAAAAGCCCTGACCCACTAGCCCCACCTCTCACCAAGTGCGGACCACAGGGTTTGGAAGCCAAAGGCTCCTTCCCTTGTCCCAGTTTGCAGGGTCAGGAATGGGTCCATGTAAGACCTCATCTCCTCTGTGAATGGCACTTAGCTCAGAATTTAAAAGAATCCTCTGGAACCCAGTGCCTTTTAGCTTTGGGGAAGTTCTGCCTCATGTCACTTAATTTTTCCACGTTCCTTTTCTCTTGAGAGAAAATAGTACCATGGGGCCAGTCTCTGTTGAAACCGAGGGAAGCTGCAGACCAAAGGCTGTGTTTGATAAGCTCTCCTCTGACACCCTGTGAGGCCCCCACCAGAAGTCTTCCCTGCCCCACCCTAGGCGAGGCAGCCCCTCAGAAGAGTCTGAGGAAAAGCCTCTACTTTGATCATTCGCCTTTGTTTACCCAGTTTGGACTTCAGGGCATAATAAAATATACATCAGTGATGTGGTAATGCTGGATATTTTGTCTTTTACCAGAGTAGTTGATTATAATCCACTGCCTAAGTTTTGCTTGCTATAAAAGGCATATTTCTACTTTTATGTGTTTGATTCACACAGTGCCGTCTTCTCAAGTCCTGTTATTAAGTGGTTACATCCAGAAAGCAAAAAATATGCTGAGGTAGTATGTTGCTGGTGGATGTCTAATATTTTCACTAACCATAACTGTCAGATTGTTCTGACTGCTGAGAGCCCTAACTGTAAAAATTACAGAGAAGATGTGGCCTATCGCATGATTCAAAGCATGCTCCTGGGGCCTCAGACACATGGGTTCCTTTCTTTTACCTCTTTGCCCAAAGTGAAGAATCTATTCCAAATGCCCTCTCTTTAAATAATTCAAAGCCTACCCTTTAGTGAAGCTGAAAAACAACATAATCATGAAGTCACTAGTGCCATTATTACTTCTTTGGTTTAGAAAGTTAGTTCTCAGCATTCAGAAGTCGTGTCTCACTGGCATGAACAAAGTTGTTTTCATTTGGGTCACATTTTCACCCCACTTGAGAAATGGCCAGCATAGATAAATGACGAAGTCTAATGGGTCATCCCTACCTACGCCCCTGGCGCCTCTCTCCCTTGTCTCTGGCCTTTGATCAGATGTGATGAATTCCCAGGTTGGTACTTTCAGTAACATTTTGAATTCCTGGTACCCAAGCCAATCCAATCCTTCCCCTCCTCACTGAGTTACCCTGATTATCTCTAGCTCAGTCTAAGAGCTGCTATTTCATTCCTGCTGGTGCAGAAGCCACTCTTTTTCTCAGTTATACCAAAGAAACCAGTTAAGTACTTATTTAAAAACAGTCTCCCAGAGGTAACTGTCAGTCTGGTCATCTCCATGTTAATCTTTACTTATTTTAACACAAATATAAAATCTTTGTAGACACTTGACTGTTACCTGTGCTTTGAATCGGACCTTTCCTGGGACCATAGCTCTTCTGCCTTGTGTTCTGTGGCTGTGGGGATGGGAGAGGGGTGCTCATGGGTGGGGAAGTAAGAGCTGGTCACAGACATGCGTCCACACCTCCTGAGCCCTCAAGTGGACTCCGCCACATCCGAGGCCTGACCTTGGCTGTGTTGGCCCTGCTCAATGCTGGGGAGAGGAGCAGGGCAAGACTGTGAGGACCAACCGGGGCTGCGTTTCCTTCCTGAAGTGCTCCCCAGAGAGGCGATCATTTCCCGTGCCGTCTTGGTGTCCCCCGATGCTGAGCTCCAGCTGCTGGTCTTTGCCTGCTAACTTCACCATCTCTCAGTCTGTCCTGTGCATCTACGAGGTCACTTACTCAGCCCCCTCTTTAGTGGTTGCAGATTTTGGCCATTCCCAATAATAAGATTAATGACTGTGATGCGTTTATATTTTACCCACAGTGTACCATCATTGCTGGCATAGTTGTTCTCAATTTATTACTGAAGAGGAAATGATATAAGCCAAAGGCTGTTTTAAGACCCATGCTTCCCCCAGCACCCAAGTTTATTTTAACAGATTATTGTGTCACAGGGTTGTTATGCTTTTATCTTCGACCAAAGTGTTTATTTTGAGAAACAATTATTAAACTGCATTAAAAACATACACAGTCTTCCAATAATATCTCAGTTACAATATTAAAGGAAACCCAGACTAGGGCTGGATGAAATTGAACACGGATTTCCATGTCAGACTTCCTGCCACTTGGCTTGTTGGTATTGATCTCTTTTGACACACTCTTCTTTTATTGAGTAGCACACATTCCCCCCCCCCTTTTTCTTTTTAAATCCCCTTCCGATTGCTGTATGTGCTAAGAGCAATTGTAAAGGGAAGCCAACTTATATTAAACCTGCCTGGAGTCAAAAAGTAATCTAACACCTGTAGCCTGCAATTTGTCATCACTTCGTGGATACTTTTTTTTTTTTAATAACAGATTTCCTGAGTTTTGACCTTAGGATACTGTAGATCCCCCAAAAGCAACAAGAGTAAACCATGGTTTTTAATAAGTCTTACGATGTTAGGGTGTGAAATTACAGCCTCTTCCAGCCAACTCAAGGAATATCATCTGAAGTTAGGAATAGGGCTGAATTGTGTATCCAAGTGACTGTGTTTTGCTTGTGAAACTGAGTCAAAAATGAAAGAGTCACAAAGTCAAAATGAAAATCAGCACACACATGCATTTTCCCTACTACTGCTGTTCTCTAAGGCCTGCCTAGGTGATTTAGCCCAGGTACGGATGTCTTTAACTAAAAGGTCTATTTTGAATGTCACGGTAAAGTGTGTGGTCCTGCTTTAGCTTGGAGGCTTTGGCATGTGTATTTCACATAATAAAAGTTTTAAAGTTTTTAATCACAGGACCCCTTTTCACTTTTATCAGTGAGGGACCCAGTAATGTGATACACATACGACCATAGTAGAAACTGTTAGAAAACTTAAAAATACTTATCAGTTTAAAAGTAATCACAGGCAATGTGTACATATATAAATGTTATAGTATATGAAAAAAACGCCTTGTAATTCTGAAACAAACAGTAAAAGTTTTATGTATTCTTGCAAATATTTTAATGTTTGTTTCAATTGAAGGCAACTGGATTCTCTCAGTTGCTTCTGCATTTAATTTTATATGTAGTTTTGGTCAAAGCCAATGCAGAAAATCAAGCTTTAGACAGACATGTAATTAGAAAAAGAAGGAATGTTTTAACAGACTTTCCAGGTAATTGTGACATTATTCCTTGCTATTATAGCAAAACTGTACAATGGCAGTTTCTTAAAGGTTGATTGTGAAGTGATGCTGAATAATCAGAAACCATATTGATGAACATTTCAAACTTCCATACTTTGTTACCTTATCCACTGGTCTGCCTCCCACTCCAAAGGATCTTTTACCAGTGCATAATTTTGTAATATCATGCATTGATCACTCAAAATAATTGGTTTACCCATTTGTTAAATCACCACTTACACCTATCATCAGAAAAGTGTTCATATACTGGGGAAGTGTGAAGCTTATGGGAGCAGTTACAAGCTTTCCAAAATTCTAAAATTTTTGCTTGAAAGATCAAACTGTTGTTAGTAACAAACACTGATAGTGTTTTTCTTGAATTGACAGACATATCACTTGACCTATGAGAAGTGTCTGCTGGGTACTTAAATCTGAATAACCAGTGTGTTAGTTACTGTCTTCACCACGGGGACACAATACCTAACACCCACAGCTTAAAGGAGAAGAAGTTTATTTCGGCTCACAGTTTATAGAGGTTACAGACCATAGTCAGCTGGTCCCAAGACAGGGTGGCGTCACAGAGGAGAAACAGTCCATGGCATGACAGGCAGGAGAGACAGAGATCAGGGGAAGAAGAGGGAAGGCCATAGCAGTGACTGTCTCCTCCAGCCAGGTTCCAGCTCAAAGGTCACAGTTAGCTCTGAGCTCATTAGTAGACTAATCCACGATGAGTATCCACCTCCATGATCCACTCAGCTTCCAAAGCCCCACCTGTGAGCACACGAGGCATTAGGAGGACATTGTAGGTACAAACCGTAACATGTAGTTTGCCTGTGGGTTGCTCTTTCAAGTAAAAATGATCTTCCATGGCAAAGGTTGTACCCCGCCTGCAACTCAAACGTTTTCTTGAGAGGTCACCATCTCTTTGCCAGCCTCTCATTTCCTCAAACAGAACAGGAAAAGGAGAGCCACTCCGTAGCTGAGATTTAAGGTCATCACTAAAGCTGTGCCTGCAAGCAGTGCCTTTGTCCCATGAGTTTGCGTGAGTGAGGAACAGAGCACTGTTACATTTGGCACCTCTGCCTTGACCACTGCAGCCTGGCAGTTTCCCCTTCTGCTTTTGTACCATTGGTGTAAATTTTAGCGTGGTTAGAAAAGTGAATAATGTCTTAGTTTTGTTCTGAAACCATTTTTGATGGCCTGGATCTCTTGCGGAAATGCAGCTGTGCCCCGGTGGTCCGTGGCCGTGCTTTGAGAGCCATAGTGGTGAGGATGCCAGGCCGTGTGTACAGGAGTCCTGGGGTGGGAGCAGGGCCTCCCCAGTGCTGTGTGCCCAGTCCTGCAGAGGTGACTCCCAGGAGTTAGGGGTCATGTCAAGAGCAAAGATGTGTGCAGCATCTAAGTGAAGGTAGAAGAAAGTTATGTAGACACTCCTCCCACTTGGAGATCTATAGCTCTAAGGTGCAGAAGACAGGCTTCCAAATGTGTTGCTGACTTTGATTCTGAGCATATCGACAGACCCTGCCTGAGCATTGCACTACTTACATCCTCTTCACGTTTTAAGCTGATAGATAACACTGAAATGGCTACTAAGAAGACTTAAATTCTTAGAATGCATCATCGTACATAGTCTTCTTAATACCATGTGTAGATTTGACAGATAGCAACACTGGCCTGCAATCACAGGGCAGTGCAGTGCTTGTGGCTGTAGGGTAGAACTGGGTTGGCACCCTAACTTCCTTACTCTTCAAACTGTTACACTTCCACTGCTGTCCAGTGTCATCCTTTGCATCATAGGCATCATGCGATGCCCTCCGTTATGTAAAACACAGACATGCTAAACAGATTAGTATGTTAGGGAAAGTGTGTATGTGTTCTCAGATAGACGCTAGGAGTTTTACTTAATCAGTATTTACTCAGAAGAAATAATGGTAGGAAAACCAGTTATACTGAACAGTTAAAACAGCTGGTCTGAAATAGAGCGCGGGATGAGCCCAGCACAGCCAGGCTCCGGCCGGCCAAAGGGGGCCATGTGGATGTTTCTGTTCCTCCTCAGTCATTCATGCTAGGTTCTCCCTGCTGAGTTTTGAGTCAGAATTAATAGTCTTTAATGCTGATTGTGAACCAGAGTGGCTAGAGTGTGGAGCTAAGTTGTTAAAACTTCAGTCACACAACGTCGTGTATGCAGTACATTGTTTAAATCACAGTGACCTTTCCTCATCTGCTCACCGAGTTCTAGCTGAGTGATGTATAAATGCCTTCAACCAGTGATTCCCACTGTGGTAAAGTGTGTTTTTCTCAGAACTTTTAGTGGAAGAAAGCTGTCTTTTTTTGAGTTAACTATTTGATATTTTGTTGTCATAGAGGAGGTGAAGTGAAACAAGGCGAAGCTGTTCTGGTATTGGTGCAGGCTGTGTGTGGACAAAAGCGGTCTTGCCTAAGTTCTCATCTCCTGTCCTGCCTTCCCTGGTGGGGCACACTGGACCATGCCCCTTGCTCAGGACAGTCTTGTTACCGAGAGGCACATGGACACCTGGGCAGGGTCTTAACCTGTTAGCAAGTGGGGTCCACCCCCCATTCAGCCACCACCTCCACAATTCCTCATCTTCTCTGTATAAAAAAGACCACAAAGTCTTGGTATATTATAAGTAATCCAGTTCACCCCATAATGATACAGTGAATTATATACTTTCCTAAACTTAATCATTCAAGATCTTACTTCCTTCCCTGCAGGCAAGAGCCAGTATATTTTGCACATGGCTGACAGCTGGTTTTCATTGAAGCCTTCAAAATCTATTTGAACGCTGGAAGCTTTAAGAAGAGCTGCTTTATCTTTCTTATTCAGTGTTTGTCATGGTACCGTGAGGTCCTTTTGTTTTCAGAATGTTTGTCTTGAAGGCAGAAAAGCAACATGTGTCCATGTTATAACTGTGCTTTGTGACTGGAAGGGAACTTTGGGTTTTATTTTGAAGTTGATGTCTCTTTCAAGTGTATTTACGGCTGCTCTTCTGCGCTGCTATCTTGTGTCCCTCTGTGCATGTACGCAGCATCTTTAGGCCCAGAGAGACACCGGAAAATCGGTAAAGCGAGTACTCGGCTTTCCCTGGCCACTTGTTTACATCCCACTCGTAACTAGGGCAGCAGCTCTTAATTGTTGGGTATAGCACTCATTATTAAAAAGCAGTGTAAATTAATAGGCCCAATTACTGTAGATTGTCCATAAATATTCAATAAGTGATGTACTTTTTCTACTCTGTTAACTCAAGGCTAATCATTTTCACACAGATCCTTTAGGGTGTGTTAAACACCATGGACAGAGACAGTGGGGGTAAACTAACCTGGCCTGAAACACAAGTGCCAGTCTCATATCCGGTGGTCACGCCGATCGTGTTGCTATCTGGGATACTTTGATGAGGACCTAACAGTGAGCCCCAAGCTGTTTTTACCGCTTACCCTGTGGCTGTGTGAGTGTTTCTTCTGAGGAACAGTCGTGGTTTCCAGGGCAGCTCATAGGCTTCCCATCTCCCACACCCTTGGCCACACTGCCCAACCACGTCACCATGGTCGTTTCTCTCCAGCAGCGTGTCCTGTGGAGCCAGGACTGCCGTCCTGGGCAGCGTCTCCTTGGAACATGACTGAAGATTTCTCATTTTGGTTTTGATTGATGTTACCATCAGTAGCCACATGAAGCTGGTGGCCAGCATGTGGGCAGTGTGGCTGCAGCGTGGCAGCTCTTCATGGCATTCAGGTGTCCAGGCCCTCCTCGCCCTGCCTGTGGGTACCATTGCCCTGACCCGTCCTTCCCTCTGCCCAGCACTGGGCCTCCTCCACATGTGCCTCTGTTGTGGCGCAGGCCATTTAATCACCACCTGATGTTTTATTTATGATCTGTGTCTCTGTTTTAGAGAGTTGATTCAGTTTTTCTCCATGATTCTGCTAGAAGGCAGGAGAACAGAATGTAAAACTGTGGGTCCCAAAGTCAGACAGGTCCCCTTTAGAAGCCTGGAGCACGGGTCTTTAACACATCTGCAGGTTCAGTTTTCTCATAAAAGGTAGGTGATCCCACTGCGGTGGAGATTACAGGGAAACTATGTTCAAAGCCTTTAGGCCAGAATTTGGCTTCAGTAAACCTTGCATCACCATTAACACCTCTACTGATGTTACCATTGTTATTGAAATCTCTTTGGTATTTCACTACCATGAAGCCTTACATTGAAAAATCAATGGCCAGATTAAAAAGGGTTTCAAGTCAACCTTCCTAGACTCTTTATAGAAATGATCAAAAATGAATTTGTTGACTGTTAAGTTCAGCTGTGATAGAAATCCAAACCAAAAGTGGTGTGAACTGATGGATTTTAGGGTGCCTAAAGGGCAAGGGTTGAAAAGGGTTAGTTAACAATCTTTGCAAAAATGCTGTATTTGTGTTATTTTGGCAAACCGGGAGAAAGATGCTGTATCTTAGAGATAAGGCCCACCTACATACAGTAAACTGCATAGATATTGTACACTTCGATAGTCTTTTAGACACGTTACATAGTCTTTTATTCTACACGCAACTACCAACAAAGAAAGTTTCCACCATTGCAGGCGGCAATTTCCTGTCCCCTTCCATTCGGCACAGTGCGAGCATGACCATTATGTTGAGATTTGTCACTGTTGATATTTCCTGTTTTTTGCCCTCCTTTCCTGTTTTTTGGTTTTTTTCTCCTTGTGACTTTAAGAGGAGTGGCTCGGTGTGGTTAGTACGTCACATTTGACCTCTGTCACTCAGCTATATTAGGCATGCAGTAGCGTCCACATCGGTATGCAGCAGCTGCAGTTTCCTGCTGCTCTGCTGTGTCAGGTTAACGCCACAGTCTGTGCACTCCACTGTCGAGAGACGTGCTGTTGCTTCCAGTGGGGTAGCTTAGTGCTAAAACTGCGGTAAAGATACATTTTGGGGGACACTAGAACTTGATTCTGGATTCATACAGTGTGTGCATGGCTTTTGAGAGGGACATTTTTGCCCCCCATTTTGACTAGGGAAAAGGGTGAAAGTGGAGACTGCAGACTTCAGCAGCTTTACATACATTGTTGGGAAGATGCGTGATTAACCCTAAGGAGAAGCCCAGAACATGTCATCTGTGAGAAGTGCAGGTTAGGAAAGAACACACCTCTGACCAGTGGGCAAGACGTTCGCTATATCAGCAGAAGTAAAGGTGAATTCTGTGACTTAAAAACTAATCAGCCAGAAATCGATGGCTGCTCTGTCACCAGAGTCTAAGTAAGGCTCCTCTGTCCATCCAGCAGGGGTCAGAGGTGTGGCCCTCGAGACTCCTGCTGAGGACAGAAATCATGCTCAACTCCCTTGAGTTAATTTAGAGGAAAATGAGAACACGTGCTGAGAAATTCAGACAGGAAACTGAAGTTCAGCTAAGTCAGAGCTCAGGAACCTGTCCTGGGAGAAAGTGGCTAAGAAGCTGACAGGATTTATCCAGAATATGAGAGAGTGAAAAAAGGATGACTTATCCCACCCTGTGTGCATGGTTTAGAAGAACATTCAGATGGATTTTCCACTCATGGGAAGACCATCCTTTAAGCATTAGGTACTATACTGCGCTTACAGAAAACACCTCATGATGTGAGGATTTGCAGCTACTCATGAGACAGGAAATCGTGCCTTCCGTTAGTTAGAACCTGTTGAGGGACAGCAACTCTGTGCCTAGAGGTATCAACATTTTGGTGGAATAAAGGTAGTTGGGACAGGTAATTTGGGGAATCTCTCTGAGTAGCTGTGGGTTTCCAGTCTAGAAGCTTTTCCTGAGGAACCCTGGGTTTCCAGTCCAGAGGCTTCTCCTGAGGAGCTGTGAGTTTCCAGTCCAGAGGCTTCTTTTGAAGAGCTGTGAGTTTCCAATCTAGAAGCTTCTCTTGAAGAGCTGAGGTTTTTCCAGTCCAGAGGCTTCTCCTGAAGAACTGTTAGTTTCCAGTGTAGAGACTTTCCTGAGGAGCTATGGATGATATCCATTCTCCTGAGATTTTGTGGACTTCAGTTTAGAGGCTCCTCCTAGGGTGCTGTGGGCTTCTAGTTTATTGTTGATGTAAATAACATCCTCCATAAGGAACCATAGGATCAAACTTTTCTTAGTCCATGTTCAGTTGTTTAAACTGTCTGGCACCAAATGCCCAGTCAGTGTGTGGTAGTTCTTACTATTGTTCCTTTGCTGCTTCATGCTCTGCCTCCATGTACATACATATTACTGTGCTCAGTTCTAAGAAATGAGGGGCGGTGAAGTTGTCCAATTGGGCAGGCCCAAGGAGAACAAATGCGATCATGCAGAAAGATTATAGGAACTTCAAAGTATAGTTTTGGAAAATCTCTTTAAATCTAACCAATGTACAATGGAAAACCCCTAAAGAACCAATCTAATTATTCAATTAAATGGAACCGTTCTGCTGACTTTTACTACAGAAGGCAAGCGTAATTTAGAAAATGGGGCATTTTAATTCTCTTTTGTTTTCCAATTAGCACAATTTCTCTAATGGGGAGTGCTCAGGCTCCTTCCGTGTCCTTGGAACATGTATGCTCTACCTGATGTCCATCTCTCATGGAAACCCGGCTCCTCACCTGCTGGCCCAGAAGCTTGTTCACTGCGGGACTCACAGAGCCTGCCCACTATGCTGGCTGCCTGGGCAGGGGAGCCCCGTGCCCCCACCTCCCTGATGGATAATTAGGATGTGGGAGGAAGCCGCTCTCACTTTTCTGCTGATGCCAGCTCACCACAACAGACCACATGAGTTTACTCTTAGCCGGGAGTGGTGAAGAGAATGCTAAGAACATTGATTTTAATTGGTCAACATGATGTGGGTTGAGCGCCACTGTTTTATAATCCTGTGTTTTACATTTCTTTCTGCCACCAGCCATCAGCTTGTTATGTATGACAGATACTCTATTTGCTTTTGATGATTACTTGAACAAATTTAAGCCTTTTCTGTTTGCTGTTTATTTCATCTACCCTAATATTTATTAAATTCTCTGTAAAAGGCTGACATTTTCATGTTGTGGGGAAAGTATGCTGTCATCAGAGGGCCTACAAACCTGGAGGAGTGGCAGGGATTTCTCTTTCTTTTTTGAACCGCTTCTTTTGGGTGTGTGTGTTAGCTTGGAAGCAGCAAGCCCCATGGGCAGTGTGCACCGTGGTGGCCAGTGGGCGGTGCTATCAGTAGCTACTGAATCAAGGCATTGGTTTCTCCTGCCTCATTTGGCATGAATCTTCTGAATGCTGGAAAACGTTTGATCTGTGACTCTAAGATGGAAAGGGTTGCGTAGACACAGAGGAGGTTAGAAAGAGGGTCCAGTTCGCTCTCCTAGAAGGCCTTGGGAGAACCCAGAAGCCAGCTGGGCTGAGCACAGGACGTGAGGTGCTCCAGGCAGGCGCCTCATCCTGGGGCTCGAGGAGTGAGCAGCAGCCAGCTGGGCTTTCTCGGCAGGGTCACTCGTGGTCCTGCCCGTCATGTCCCTGTCACACAGGGTTCCCACTTCCTCCCAGTATCTCTCTCTATCCAGACTGCAAAGTCGCTGAGTTAGTATTAGAACAGGACTGTGTTTCATGCCAAGAGACCACAGGAAGATGTGATAGAGAGGTAAACTTTGCCTCACTAGGTTTCTCCTGGGTTTGTTTGTTTGTTTGTTTTTTAGTGAGAAGGGAATAGGTAGAAATAAAAGAGAAAGAAAACTTACTTGAATTACAACTAGAAAACCTAACCACCAATAAACAGAAATTATTGAGGTCTGCAAAAATAGAGCATTAGTTTTAGTGATACTTAAGAGTGTCCATCCGAGTATGAAAGTTATTTAAAATTCTCAATTTCAGAAAAAATTACATCTTTAAATTACTATGAAGATTTTTATATTTTTAAAATGTTGTGTAAAGATCAGAGTCAGAGCTAAAAGAAAGCAAGCGTGTCCTGAGTTTACAAAGAGTTCGTTTTTCTGGTTCCGGCTGGGTGGCACAGTTGTCTTTTCCTGGGAGCTGCTCTGAGCCGGAGGTGGCCAGCAGCTGGGCCCCTCTGTGGCCTGGAGTAAGTGAGCTGGGTGGGGACAGTGGGGCCCTGCAGAGCCCACAGGAGATCCCATGGCCCTGTCCTGACAGAGCGGGCCAGTCTGAGAGCCTGCTCTGCCTTGGTCCGCACAGTGGCCCTCTCAGGTGACGAGAGTAAGTGATACCTTAGGTCCAGCCCAGGAGACGAGTTCGCCCTCTCCCGCCCTGCCCCTGCCTGTCCTTCACCTTCAGAAGGTGGCAGAGCTTGGTGTGGTTCACAGTGTGGAACCTGGAGCTAGACGACCCTGGGCGGCTGGTGACACCACCTCTAGGCCCAGGAGTCTGCGTGCCCACCGCCGGGACCCCAGAAAGACCTGGTTTTGAAGCTGAGAGTCCAGCTTCCAGAGCCTGGCTTTCTGAGCAGCCATGGCGCCACTGCAAGGCTGATGACATGTGGGAGGTAAACTGAGTCACATGTTGGTCATGTCCCCTTCTGTCCCCAGGTCCTCCACCGGCAACAGTCCCAGCCCACCAAGGAGAGCTCCCCACCCCGGGAAGAGGCGCCCCCTGCGCCCCCTCCGGCTGACGACAGCTGTGCCAAAAAGCCCCGCTCGCGCACCAAGATCTCCCTGGAGGCCCTGGGCATCCTGCAGAGCTTCATCCACGACGTGGGCCTCTACCCAGACCAGGAGGCCATCCACACGCTGTCGGCGCAGTTGGACCTGCCCAAGCACACCATCATCAAGTTCTTCCAGAACCAGCGCTACCACGTCAAGCACCATGGCAAACTCAAGGAGCACCTGGGCTCCGCCGTGGACGTGGCTGAGTACAAGGACGAGGAGCTGCTCACCGAGTCGGAGAACGACAGCGAGGAGGGCCCCGAGGAGGTGTACCGGGTGGAGGCCGAGGGGGACAGCGGCGACGGGGCCAAGGCCGCGCCCACCGAGGGCGACCAGAGATGATGCGCCGGCGGCAGCGTCCTCCGGGCGTCCTCTCCCTGCTTCACAGCCACCCTCTCGGCTTTGTTTGGTTCTCGTCCCTTTGTGTCTGTCTGATTTTCCTCGCCCATCACGACATTCCTCTGTTGCACAGGACATGCCTGGAGACTGCGTCCGGCGCGTCCGCTCAGACAGCGCCTTGGCAGAGACCTGCAGGTCCCGCGGCCCAGCCCAGCCCGAGCCCTCGGGTGCAGTGGCCCTGCCTGCCGGCGGTGGCAGGCTCAGGCTCAGGCTCAGGCTGCGGGGCGCGTGCGTGTGCATATGTACGTGTGTGTGTACAGAGCTCTGCTCCCCCGCGTGGACACGGACCACGGCCTGCGAGATGAGCTCCACGGAAAAGACTTGGCCACGTGTTAAAACCACTTCCCACGAGTCGCTTTGGCTTTTTGATAACCTGCGGCCTGCTCTCAGGGTGGGGTGACTAGTTTTTGAACTCCTATTTATTTTTTGTGTTTGTCCCTGATTTTTTTTTTAATTCAGTGGCTTCCTATCTGGCAGCTCCATGGGTAATTTTAGAGGTATGTATTTAACAGGATAAATCAACACTGCCAAAAAAAAGGAATAAAGAAAAAGACGAGTAAAAACAAATCAGGGCAAATTAAAATGCTACAAGTCAGATTACCTGCAAGGACACAGTGCACGCTTCAGTGACTGCATAGCGGACTGGCTCTTCTGTCCGTCTGTGCCTCATTGGTCCTCGCCCTGGTGACCAGATCTGCATCGTGGAGGCCAGGCGAGGAAAAGCCAGCTCCGCACAGAAGCTGCCTGCCTGGTGGCAGCCAAAATTCATGCCAGGAGCCACAGCTCACGGAGGAATCACTTCCCTGTGGTGGCTTCAAATCTGAAACTATTAAGCCTGCTCATTTACAGGTTGTTCTTGGTTGTTGCTGGTTTTGTTTTTGTTTTTAATAGAAAATAGTTCAGTGTATGTTAAGTTAGGGAAGAAGCTGCCCAGCCTGAGGGGCTCCCTCTCCCCATCTGGCCCTTGTTCCCAAGCTTAGACTCCTCCTCTTCACAGGCGATGACCCCTTGTCACCTGCACCACTTTGCCCGCCCCCGCTGCAGCCCCAGCCCAGCCGCTTCCAGCCCTGCGTGGCCTCCGGCAGTAGAGTCCATGAAGCGGCCTCGGCAGGGTCACCTGCTTGGCGCGGAAGGAAAGTGTCCCACTCCCCACGTGTGAAGGCCAGCAGCGCCCTGTCCCTGTCCGTCCTTTCTTCCGCAGGGCAGGAGGGGCCCACGCCCAGGTGCCTGACTCTCTGCCTCCCTGTGTTTGCAGCCCCACACAGGTGGAGTTTTTTTTCAGTTGTGTCTCATGCAACCTTGTCAAAGACCTCATGCAATATCACTTTGAAAGTTATTTTCTGTTTACCACACAAGCATTGTAATATAACTGTTAATACTATTTATATATTTGAAAGGTATAAAAGGTAGGAGTTAAAAAAAAAACCTCTATGTGTAGATATTAACTCAGAACTTACACTATACAGGGAGAAGACACGTTGCAATACAAGCTAACTCTAGCTGCTCAGTGACCTCTGGAGTTTTTAAAGGGACATTTTCCTGTACTGTTTCCAATAACGACGACGTTTCGACCTTACCTTGCCATGAGCGTCACGTGTCCACGGAGGGGCGGCGGCAGGGAAGTCGCTCCTTCCTGTCTGTCCGTGCTGCAGCTTTGCCCGAGGCCCGCGCTCGCTGCCCGAGCCTGATTTCCCCCCCCCCCCGCCTCGTCTTCTCGGCCGTCGCGAAGGTCACTCTGCACACACCCTAGGAACCGGCTCTGCCAAGCTCTCGCCAGGTGGCTCCTCGCTCGATGACATCCGCATTGGGGATCTTTTACACTTCAACCAAAAATTTATTAGGTATTTTTCAATGCTAAGTCTTGCCTTTTATGTTTCAAGTTCACTGCCAAGTTTGCAGTGGTTCTAAGTGAATCTGTGGGCATTTTAGCCTGTGGTCTTGCCAGATCTTTGCGAATTACAATGCATATATGTCTATTTATTCAATATCTGTCATATAATATCTATTTGGAAAAAGAAACTTTCTCTTGTAGTGCCTCTTGACAAAGCACAATTTCCCGCCTTTTTTTTTGTGAAATGAAAAAAACAAATTGTGTTTTATTGCAGTATCAACAATGTGAATAAGGATTAACATATTGTAAATGTTCTTTTTTCCATGTAAATCAACTATCTTTGTTATCACTAAGTGATAATTAATTTTTAACTTATGTGCATTGTTAGGCTGTTAGAATTTTTTGGTTGTTAAAATAAAACGCATTCAATAAATCTGCTCTGTTCAGTGCTCTGTTCCTGGGTGTCACCTTCACCCCACGTCTGTCCTCAGGCCGTGCTCGGGGGTCTGTGCCTCGCTGTGGGGCCACCCGTGGTTTCCCCCCAGATGCCAGGGTGCATGTGTGCACATGTGCAACCACAGCACACTCACACCCTGAGCTGGTGGCGTGGGGAGCCACGTACCCCACCTCTCTGCTGCTACAGACAGAACTCCAACGGGTAAAGATATATTTGTGGGCTCCCTTCTTTACTTTTCTAGTGACTGTTTTCTGTTTACAATTAAAAAGCCACAAATGACTGCATGTCAGGAAACTTTTGGAGCACATATGTCCATGGTTAATGGACATAATAAAAGTCTTTTCTATTTAGAGCCGGGGTCCCACAATGTGTGCATGGAAGAATGCTGGAAGGATTGATGTATCCGAGAAATGTGCGAAAATGATTTTTTAGAAAGTGCTACAGTGGAAAAAATTACTCAGAGGACTCAAGTTAGAGGGAACGAGCAAGTGGCTCGCGTCAGGCCCTGCAAAGGGAAAGTATACATTAGAACAGTTCTGTTGTCTTTTGATACCGGGACTGTTTTCCTGCTTTTCCCTTTTCTGTCTTCCCGTGCTTGGTGTAACTGTCCTTGCCTTTTTTCCACGTTGGGAGAGAGCGCACAGCTGTGTCGTAGCGTCTCGGGGACAGGCGAGATGGGAGCGCGTGGGCCTTTGTGGGAAGGCGGGCAATGCAGGCGTTGGCGGCCCCAGGACTGGCTCGGTGGTGGAGTCGGACGCAGGAGGGCAGCTCTGTCCCCAAAGCCAAAGTGGGAAAATACAGGGGCAGAGCGGGCCAGCCAGGTGTGGTGTGTAAATCCCACCTGTGGGGTAGGACCAAGGCAGGAGGCACTGGTGAGACAATGCCTTCATTCCACCCCAAAAGACACCCACCCGCCCTGCCCCGTGGAAGGTCCCAGAGCCGCTCACCCTCCAGATCTGTCCACACCCACACAGAGGACGTGCCCCCCATTCCTTCTACAGGGCAGACACACTGCAGTCCATGGACGTTTACTGGGCATGCTGTACCCCAGGCCTGAGCGATGCTGAGCCCACTGGTCATGGCAAGAAGAGAGACAGGTGTATTTCCAGTGGACGACAGCCGTAGTGATCGGGAAGGCTGCCAGGGTGTGGGCTGGCACACACGGAGCACTGGCTCTCTGGGATGCTGAGGTGGGAGAATCGCAAGCTCAACCCCAGCATGGCCAGATTAGGTGCTGGACATGAGAGCTAAAGAGGGACTTGGAGTGTAGCTAAGTGGGCAAGTCCTGGGCTCCAGAACAACACACTCCCCGTGAGAGTCAGCCCACAGCTTAGCAGGGACACCGCATTGTGCATGCCATTGAAAGGGCAGTGGAAAGGCGTGGAGTCTGCTCAGTTCCCTGGAGGCGGAGCAGCCAGGCAGGTCATGGGACTCGCCCTGTGGGTGGGTGTGGCATTGTTCCCTCAGGATCCTGTCTGTGCCCAGTACCCTGAGGCAGAGATAGAAGAAAGGGAGGGGGGTGTTGTGACTGTACCAGATTCAGTCTCACTAGGAAATGACAGAGCCAGAGCCAAAAGCCAGATCTGTGTGACTATAGCGCTTTCCTTCTGCACACCTTTCACCTGTCCTGGAACGTCCCAGCCTCCACTGATGGCCCAACAGGTTGACCACGTGACTTCTTTCAGCATACATTGTTTTTATTTCTGTGTTTTTGAGAGGGTTTTGCTATGCAGTGCAGTCTGGCCTTGAGCTGACTTTGTAGCCAAGCCGGCCTCAGACTTAGAGCAGTCCCCCTCTTGAGTGACGGGATTACAGGCCACCACACTGACTAACGTACATTTTTCCAGTCTTGTCCAACTACGATTTCTGATGAGTTTGTCTCAAAGGAAAAATAAAATCTAGTTTTAAAAGCACCACACTGTGTTACGGTTTAGATCTGAAATGCCCCCGCATCTCATGTGTTCAGAGGTGGGTGAGTGGATTATGAGGTGCTGTGCTCATCAGTGGGTTCACCCATGAGCTCATGGCTGAACGCGCTCTTAGGAGCTAGGGCTGGTTGGAGGAGATCACTGGCTGTGATCCGCATGGCTGTGTTCTCAGCTCCTCCTTTTTCTGTCTGTTTCCTGGCCACCAGGATGTGAGTAGCTGTCCTGTGCCAGGCCCCTGTGCCATGTTCTGTCCCTTGGAGCCAGCCAGCTACAGACTGAACCCCCTGAAACCATGAGACAAAATAAACCTTTCTTTATGTTTTGTGTCTTGGGTATTGTGTCTCCACAATCAGAACATGACTAATGCATTCTGCTAGTATAACTGTCCCAGAAGAATCTAGAAGTAGCTTCTTTGAGGATATTTAAAAGGAAAAATGGAGAAATAATTCCAGATGGAGAAATAATTACAAAAATATTCCATTAGTGATGTAGGAAGTAGTACAGAGCAATGATTAATTAAAGGGATTGGTATAATTTATTCACTACCCATTAACGAGTATAGTTCCATTTCTACAGACAGCATGGGTGAAGGGGGGCCTGGGCACCTCGGTGGCTGATGGCTGCACTGAACAGGCCGGGGACCCCTCACGACGGGGGGTGAGAAATCTTCACAGCTTGAATGTGGAAAGAGGCAGTGAGCACTTTTCTATTGTGCAGCTTGGACAGGTCTTTCAGATCTCTGGTTTCCTTACGCACAAAATAGGGCTAACAGTGTCTGACTCTCAGAGTTTCCAGGATCAAAAACCTTGCAGAAGATATAGAATAATTCTTGGCTTCCTTTCTTTCGTCCCTTCTTGGAGGAAAGAGAAAGCATGAAATAATCAAATCTTATACATAGCTGATTTAAAAAGAATTCTGATGAATTTTAGAATAGAATAAAACTTGATGCTTAATTTTTAAATGTAATTTAGACCCTTTTGTGCCCAGTTCTTGGCAGTGGTAAGGATTTGAATTGCTTTATATGAACCTCTCCTTTCTTTTCGTCTCCTCTCTTCTCCCATTGTCTTTTCCTGTGCTCCTTAGGCTTTCTTGCCGTCCACTGTCCTTCTGGGCAGGCCCTACAGCATGACTTTCTGTCTGAATTAGGTTCACCAATGAGCCTGCGGAGTGAGCCGAAGCCCCGCTACGCGCTCTGGGCCCCGCTCTGTCCAGCGTTCTCTGCCCTCCTTCCTCCTCCCAGCCTGAAGGCCCAAGGTGCCCCGGGCTTCCTTCCTTGCTCCTGTTGTCCCCAAATCCACACCCACCCCCAGCGTCAGACACCAGTGATGCTGCAGGCTCTGTCTCCGCCGGACCATCTCATGACCCAGCCTGAGAGTCCCCCACCACCTCAGCACCCGTCTCGGGTGACACCCTTAATGTGCCCCCGCGTGACCTCCCCGTCATGTTCCCACCTGCTGCACCCCAGACTGGGACTAAGGTGCCGGCCCCCATGTTCTTTCCACACACAACATCCCAGGGACAGGGCGGACCGCGGGCCCTGCCTTTGCGATAGATCCTGCAGCCACCCGCCACCACTGCAGCCACCCATGTGGCTGTCACCTCCTGCCCGGCACAGCTGTTCTCCCAGGTTGCCCTGGCTGGCTGAACCCAAGTCCTCCCCGTGTCCTGCATGGCTCGGGCCCCTTGCTATCCCTGGAAGCCCATGCCCCTCCTCCCTCTGGCTGTCCCAGCGCTTCTGTCCCCAGACGCTGTGTGGCCCACTCTAGGTGCCCTCCACAGGCCACCTGCCCATGGGCTCCTCATTCCCTTGGTGATAGCTGACCCGGCTGCTGCGCGCTGCAGCCCTGGACCTGCCCCGCTTTATGCTTTGCCAGGCCACTAGCACACTGCCTGCTTTACCCATTGGTCATGTTTTATTCGTGGTTAGCCCTCCCCCTAAGGAACACACCAGGAGAGGACACGATGCCCCCTGTGAACCCACTGCAGCCTGATGGGCATCCAGCTGCCTAGCAGGGACGAGCCCCTTCACATGGGTACCCAGCCGCAGAGCCTCAGTGCCAACTCTGGGCTGTGGGCCGCAGCAGGGGACAGAGGCCTGAGCAGGTCCCCCCCTGGGCTTGCCTGTCTGTTCCGGTGGTGCGGTTCTTCTGTCCACGGCTCTGCTAATTTCTGGCGCGCCCAGGGTCAGTTCTGGTTCCCTGTGTTGTCACCAGCACTGGGAAGATCGAGCGCCTCAGGCTGCAGCAGCGGCTCCAGAACACACTCAAGTTGAACACTTGCCACGCCTGGGTTCTTCTGATCAGTCACCTCTGCGCAGCCCGCGTGCATGAAGCCACACACCTCATCCCCGGGAGGTGGCCCCAGGGACTCACCTGGTATGGGACCTGCCGTCCCACAGCGTCTCACAGCCCTGGGTGCCTGGTAGGAAGGACATGGATAAACTGAGGCAGAATAAAAAGACAGAGGGCCTCAGGTCGCCCTCCACAGCCAGTGGGGGGAACTTACAAACGGAAACAGGTCTGGCTCATGCCCTGCTGTCCAGGACACACAGCTCCACCAGGCGAGGTGGCTCCGCAGGGAGAGGGCGGAGAGGGGAAAATGGGGTGTGCAGGACCAGAGCCTCAACACATTCTCAGGGTGCACCTGACACCTCGGAATACCATCACCATGGCAACTCCACCCCAGTGCAGTTCTGGGGGACAGACAAGACACAGCACGCAGGGCAGCCAGAAGGCTGGAAGATCCGGAAGCTTATCGTCTATTAATTTACTTTAATTGGTTGTTTTTAAAAATTTTCTTTCTTGTTTAAATTTTTAAATCTGTAGTAGTCCGTGTTGGCAGACACAGTGACCAGTGTCCTCCAGGAGCAGTGCATGGACCTGGCCCATCTTTGCACCCCCATCTCTCAGTGACTAGTATTTGCTAACTAACAAACCAAGTTTACGAGACAGACACCTTCTCCACTGAGGGATCTTTTGGGGAAACTGCTGAGATCAATGTTGGTAACGACAGACCTGAGTCTAACTCAGCAGAAAACAAGAATTTCCAAGAGAGAGCAGTCAGGACCGCCGGCCCTGCTGTGTGAGGGACTCAGAACCAGGCTGGGTGCAGGGAGTGAGCCTGGTAGGTGCACCTCTGCCCAAGGTGGGGGTGTCAAGCCCAGTGCCCATTCCCGGGACTGGGGGTGACTGGCAGCAGCTGCTGCCCCTAGCAGCACAACATAGTGGTTGGAGTGAGAACAGAGAGATGGGGTGTCGACTCTACCCCAGCCTTCTGTCGTTTTCCCAGATCTGTGAGGAGAGAAAAGCTCATGTCACCGTCAGGACAGAAAGCATCACCTCCGGCTGCACAAGGCAGACTGCACTCCCCTCTGCGGCGGCCGCAGGCCTGCACACCCTGCGCTGTCCTGTGGGTGTGGGCGTGTTTGTCGAAGCCCTGGTGGTGGCCTTCAAAAGACACCTCGCGCTGGTAACAGGCGAAACCCACGTTTTGAAGTGCTTGTGGGATGGCATGGACACACGAGAGATGGGAGGCCACAGGCCCCTGGCTGCAGGTGTCCTTTCCATGAGTGGAACCAGACCAGCCTCACTGCTGTCCAAACCAGGGGTGGCCCTCGGGCACTTACCACTGCGCAGTCACCTTCCACGTGGGATTATCTGGAGAACTTGGCTTGGGGCCCGTTCCACTGTGGAGGCCTTGGCTGGGTGCTGGGCAGCAGCTGGAGAGCAACGCAGCGAGAACTTTGCCCACACGGGGTGGGACATGGTCATGCTTTCAGAGTGTCCACACTTGGGCATCTGCCACTGGCCACTGGCCGGTTGCTGCCTGCGGTGCCCTCACCTCCAGCTCGGTGGCCTCGGGGGAACCTTTTGGACAGGCAAGGTTGGGGACACGCTGCAGTCTTCTGCCCCACTGCAGAGCCAGGCTGTCCTGCCAAGCCCGGCCAGCGAGCAGGTCTCCCGGCAGTGCACTGCATCGGGGGCCAGTGTGCGTGACAGCTCGGGTCCTCTGCTGTCACTGACACCGAGACTGCAGCCCGCAGATGCGGGACCCATCCAGGTGTTGCCATGTTTAGCTGGCAGACAGAGACCTTCAGCAATCAGTACAAACCATGGTACATCCTTGGGGGCTTGGTCACCAGAGCTTCAGAGAAAGGCCCCAGACATTCCTGAAGCCAGGAGGACAAGGTTTGGCCGTGAAACACATCCCTCGCTGAGAGCGAGAGTCTGACTGGTCTATGTGCCCCGTGTGGGTCCTCGTCCTTGTTCTCTGAGCAGCCAGGAAAACTGTCACTGCAGGTGGCACCTAGGAAACACTATCCTGAGGACGAGGCTGGGAATTTACTTGCACAAGTTCTGTGACATGTGATGTAGATGCTGCCTGAAGCATCTCTTGGTGGCCCCCAAGGAAAATTCCACAAGAAATTTCTCCCAGAGTTGAAAGGAAAAACAAGAAACAAAAATCATTCCTCTCCCCTGGTATAGGTTATGGGAATTTTTTTTTTCCTGATCATGGAAATAATTAAGCTTCTTGAGTTACAATGTTTTGTTTTGTTTTTTGCCCTGGCTACTAGGAAGCTCAGCATCAACTCTGCTGTGTACTCATAGCTGCTGAACTAATCTTGCACTCTCAAAGGGGAAAGAGTGATGACCTCAAATTACCCCAAAAGCTGATTTTAGAGAGTTTAGCATTTTTATTAGAAAGTCATTAGAAAAGCTAAGCCTAAAGAAATTTCACCCAGGCAAATATTTCCAGAGAAGTCCTTCAAGTTCATGTGGATGCAGAGCATCTCATATGGCAATGAAGCGTTCACACCACAGGGGTCCAGATACGAAGGCAGAGGGGCTGCTCACGTGGTGTGTGCTGGTGTGGGGTTGCCCCGGACCAGGGGAAGTGACCCTTTTCCTAGTGACCGCTGCTCCCTGGCTTGCGATGGGGCTGCCCTCGCAGGCCGAAGCACCTCACTTCCTGCACGGTGCGGTTTAGGTCAAACCCCAAAGCCGAGTGCATTGGTGGCTGTGGAAAGGTGACGGAGCCGGTGCTGCCGCTCATCAGGGGTGGATCTGCCGAACGGTTTGGGGCTGCGTGTGCTGCGAGCGCTGAGCTGGGCCAGAAGAGAAGCGTCACTGGGTGTGACCGGAAGGTGTGTCTCCTCCCTGGCTCCTCCTCTGCTGTCTGCTTCCTGGCCACCATAAAGAGCCAGCTGTCCTCTGCCAGACCCTTCCACCACGACAATTTCTGTTTTTGAGTTTGCCGACCATGGACTGAAACTCCTGAAACCATGAAGCAGATAAACTTTTTCTCAAAGTTCTCCATGGCACGTATCGTATCTCAGCGACAAGGAGGTGACTAAGACAGTGCACCCTACCTACCACAGCCCTTGCTTGGTAGCACTGTACAGTGTACAGTTTTGGGGTTCACGCTCGCAGTCGTGGAGCTGTGGAGAGAGTGCATGGCCAGCCCGGGAAAATCAAAATCCCAGATGCCAACCCCAGCTTCCAGGCCTGCCTGTGACCTGGCATGACGGCGGAGTCAGAAACAAGCAGAGCGTCGCTGTGTGCAGCAGCCCCGCTGCCACGTTCTCACAGGTCCCTTTGCAGGCACACGGTCCCCTGGCATTGCCATCTGAGGTCCCAGCACCATGTCCGAGGTCTCTCTGTCTGCTCTGAGCCTTCCAGGGTTGTGGCCAAGCAGCAGCTCTGTCCCGCTGGACCCCAGCGAGCCAGGTGCTATGCCGGGCGGTTGCCCACATCCCCCAGGCCTGGAGCCAGGAGGCCGAGTGGGGAGACTGAGCCTCCCAGCCGCCGAGAGATTGTTAGTCAGAACTTTTGACTGATCGGTGCCTCCGATGTCCCCCAAGATGCCAGATGTACAGCTTTTTACTGTGCAGAGTTACATATGTGTCCTTTGCATAAAGCTGCGCTGGCGAAACCTCAATTCCTAACTATTATATATTCTGAATAAAAGCGAAACATCTCAGCATTTGCAAAAATTCAAGATTTATCAACATATTGAGCTTTTCCTAAGTCATGAATTCTTGGTTTATATTCACAGTGCTTTTCCATATTCATAGCCCTCTAAGATCTTCAGTATCATTCACCGTGGGGTGGCAAGTATGTAGTATTCAGCTCATTTGCCGGTGGGTAAACTGATGCCCAAGAAAGGCTGAATACAGAGCAAGACGCTGCTGGCGCCTCGGAGGGGCTGCTCCAGATGCCTCCCTCGGAAACAGAGGCCCACGCCGGCCTGCTTCCCGCTTCCCAAGCGCTGGCAAATTGAACTTTGCCTTCTGGGTTTGTTGGACTGTCTTGGATAGAGTGTCCTCTAAAGCGCCTGGGACGGAAGGCCAGCCCAGGAAGTGCGCAAATCACCTTCTGCAAACCGCTTCCCACCTGGGTTGACTGACCACCTCAGTTCCTCCTGCCTGAGGAGGACAGGCAGAGAGAATCATCCATCTGCTCCGAAGACCAGATACTGGCACTGACGGGGCTGGCAGGGTCCTCCACTTTTATGAGAGAAACATAGGTCAGTTTTCTTAATAGTTGTCTTTAATTCAATCAATTCACTTGGTTTTTAATTAATGTTATGAGGATTCTAGTACATATTTACTAGATGCCATTAAAAGGAAGTTTAAAACTTAAGAAAAATATTTCTAACCAAAGCTAGAAAATTGCAAGGGACAAAAATGTGCATGATCCCATGGGGGAAACCGACCTCTAACACGTATTACAAAGGGGACCAAGACACGAGAGTGTCTGAAGCTGTGGAAGTGTATTTTGGACCATTTCTGTATAGAGTTTGTATCTGAACTCTTGAAAAGGAAGTCGTTGTGAAAACAAGACAATCTGGAAGGGTTAATTGTTGAGAAAGTCTTGTAATTCTCTAAAATGTGGACTTGAAAGTTGATCAGAATCCTTGACTTCCATTCATGTTATCCCCAAAACAAAGTAAATGTAAGTTTTCAGGATTTCAACTACATAAAGGTCTGCTTTGTCCGACGTGTTGCTCTTTAGATACTGAGATGATGGTGTGTAGCTTTATTGTTGGTTTTGGTTAACAGTAAGCACGTATGCTTGGTAATATAGAATACAGCTCCCCACTGGGTTTCTCTGCCACCTTGGAAATGTTCCCCATCCATATGGCTCAGGGTGAAAGCGCACATGGGTCAAGTGGCCACATTTAGCAAAACACAGAACAGAACAAATTTTTAGAAATGAGAACACCAGGTAAGTTTCAATTTGAGATGAGTAAGTTTTGTTTCCAGACGCCCCATTTGGTATCTGACTCAATAAATGCCAGGTGCTCCTGTTATGGAGAATCATTGTTAATCCAGGCTACAAGCGTCTGGAAGGGCGTCTCTCGATGTCAAGTGAGGAGCGCAACAGAACGGAGAGTGGACTGGGTGACAGTGGGTACTGGGACATTGAGGTCCAGCAGCCTGGGTGGACTAGACCTTCTTTCCGTCTAGACTCTGTCAGCTTTGATAGTTAACAGCAAAACTATGGTCAGAAACCAAGACCCACATCTTTAAATGTTTCTTCCTCAACATCCAACTATGGTCTGCATTCCCAGGGCACCCCAATTTATGCTACAGATGTGTTTCCTGAAACAGGGCTTTAAGTCAGTTCCACTTAATCAAGTCATGCAGGGTTGCTCTCTGTTAAAGCAATGTCGAGAGGCAAAGACACATGTATGTGTGTGCATATGTGCACATGCACAGAGACACACGTAAATGTTAAGTACACATAATAAATGATGTATAGCTTTTTACGTGTTTTGATATCCATGTTTAATTTCTGTGAAGTATGGGGTTTTGGTGAGTATCTTGGCAGGGACAGGGGGGCCGCACAGTGTTTAACCAAAGCCAAGGTGACCTCAGGCCTGTGGGTGGAGCCGTGGAGGTGTTAAGGGACCTGTGGGACGCTGGCACTGCCCAGGGACCATGGCAGGCTGTGGCCATAGAGCAGGGCCCTGTAGGAAGAGTGGGCAGGGTGACATGACAATGGCCACAGGACACTGGCAGAGTCGCAACCCCGTCTCCTCACCTCTCTGCGGGAAACTGTGAGCCTCATGCACTGGCCCAGGCTGCCGGGGCCAGAGGGCAGAGCGGCCTGAGGTCGCGGGTGTGCGGCGGGCGCCTTCCTTCTCCAGAGGCGGCTGTTTTCCTCCGCACAGGGATAGCGGGGTCCCCGGCTCGCCCCTCTCCCTGCTCGGCAGGCCGGGTGGCTCACTGGCAGCTCATTCTCACAGTAATCGGTGGTTCCTGACAAGTCTACTGGGGCGCAGGAACCGCCGCTGTGGACATGTGTGCCCCAAGTGCTGCATCTGCCTCCCTGCACAGTAAGCGGGGTTCTAAAAAGTACCGAGGGGTCCCCCACCGGGACCTAGCATTCCAGACCCGGCCTGGAAGGCGGCGTGCCCGGGCTGCACACAGACCCTCAAAGCCTCGAGCCTCGGAAGAAACTGCGCCCCAGAAACATGGGGAAGTCCCCGTTCATGAGCTGCTCGAGGCGCTGACCGGCCTGCCGACCTGCCCTTGGGGACCTGGGACCCAGGCTGCCCCGTGACGGCCGCGCGGCGCCGCCTCTGGAAGGGGGCCGTGGGGCCCCCCACCTCCTCCCCGGGCCCGAGCGCGCCCCGTCCTGCAGCGTGGGAGACCCGCTGTGGGAAGACGCTCCCGGCGCCGGTCAGTGTGGCTCTGGTCAGTTTCGCACCCGTTTCGCCCGTGTTCGGGTGGAAGGGACCTTCAGGGCAAGTGCAAAGGCCGACGATCCGAGCGCTGGGAGGTCACTGCCCCCGCCCCACCTGCGTGAGCAGAGGGCACAGCCCCCGCCTCGGAGGCCAGACACACAGGCAGCAGCCGCCCGCGGACTCCTAGCCGCACGCCAGGGCCCTTCCTCCTTCGCGCCCATTCCACTCGCAGCCCTACCGTGCAGCCCCGCCCAGGGCAGCTTGCGGCTTTAGGCATGTTGGGAGGCTATCTAAGCCGCTATTAAAATTAAATGCCATACATTTACAGTTAAGTACCTACTCCACTCTGCCTTTGATGATGTCCTGTGGGGTGCTACACGCGGCCGGCCGGCAGGACCCAGGCCTCGATGTGGCTGAAGGGCGCGGCCGGCCTCGGCCTCTCCCCTCGGCGGCCACCGGGCGCGGCAGGCCGCTGTCAGGCATCTGGCGGGACGTGAGCCTTTTTATTTATGAAAGTGAGATACTAGCTATTAAGTGGAACCAAAATGGTCAGGAAGCAGCGCTGGGCAGGTGATTTCAGGTCATCGAGGGCAAAGAATGGGAAACTGAGGCGCGTCTCCCGAGGGGCTCCGGCCCGGGGCTGCTTA